>MINK01172902.1:0-16862 GCA_001735545.1 Phormia regina
TTTTTTATACTTTTAAACAATATATCAATTACAATTTTTTTTTTTTTTTTTTTTTTTGGAATATTAGCTGCATTGTTTTTCTTTCAAAACTTGTATATATGTATATAAAATTTTGTTTTAAAGCTTATCTCGAATACATATTTATAAATATATAATTATTATATTTGGTATTTGTTTTAATTTAATTTAGGCTAAACTATACATTAATGCTAATTTATTATTATTATTATTATTTTTCAATTAAATTATACAATTAATATCAATATATGAGATAGAATTATTATTAGAATATATATGTAAATATCATACGATTAAAAAAGCACATATATTCTCTTTATACTCCGTTAGAAGTGTTAATTCTTGATCAATCAATTTTTATAAAACGCTATTCAAGGATTCCAAATTATTGAAACGTAGAGAAAATATTTTCTAAAAAAAATTGTTTGGAATCTTTTTTAAATTATTTTTTTTTCCTGTTTTTTATTTAATTTTGATCTTTTAGTAATATTTTAGTTGATTTTTTTATAAATTCGTTTCAGTTCTTTGGGGCATTGAACAATTTGCTGTTGTTGTAGTTGTTATTGTATGATTATTATTTAAAGAGGAATTATTATTGGAAGTTGTTGATGAAACTTTTAAATCATTAAATTTTGTACAATTGCCTAATGTAGCTGTAGCAGTTAAAGAATTTCCCACTGTATTGGAGTTATTAATAGTAGTTCTTACGCGTTCTCCTTTACCAGGGCCTATACCGGCTGTTGACGATGAAAATAATTTTATATGTCTTATGGAAGAATGTCGATTTGTCGTAGTCGCTGTTTGATTGCTATTCATGGCTGTTGTATTTGTATTATTGTGCGTTGGTCGTGTGGTACGCATAGACCATTCATTTTGTTTAAGCAGAAATTGTTTGACATTATACTCCATTTGGGCAATATCGACATTTTGTGTGGTCGTGTGTAGTTCAGCTTTAATGGCTCTCGTTTTATCACTATCATTGGGATAATATTTATAGTTGAGTATATCACATGTGGGCTGTTCGGGTACGATTTGAGAACACTGAGAACTAGAGTCTTGAGCATCTAAAGCAGCTGTATATGCTACTGGTAGACCAGAACGGGAAGTACGTCTGTAATAGGTTTGTGGTGTACTATAGATTTGTGTAGTTTCATTAACATCTTGCTGTTGCTGTTGTTGTTTAGGCGATTCTGTATTATAGTTTTGTAAAGTATGTTGTGGAAAATTTAAAGGACTCTGTTGATTTAAATCTGATTTGGGCGACAAAGACTCATCGGAGGTTTTTATAGTTTCATCCTGACTGGAATTGGTTATGGGCTGCAGTTGAGGTGTGGTTTTATAGCCCGAGTCCATGGATAGTTTTTCCACTGAAACTGAATCTAATTGGTCTAAAGTGGAAAATGAGGATTGATGATCAGTGCCCGAAGAATCACAGTGATTAAGTGTATTTAAATGTTGCTGCTGCTGTTCCATTTCCATTTGTTGGGTATTATTTTGTACCCATTCTGCCACCCTACTCAATTGTTGTCTCCTCAATATCACTGTTTCTTGGAAATCTATATTTTCGCTTATGGAGCTAGATTGGGTGCCGGACATTTTGGATGTATTATCATAATTAGTAGTTGTTGTGGTTTGTAAGCAGGGTTTAACTGCTTCCATCTTAATTTCTAACAAATTATCAGTCTTTTCATCACCACATACTAATATTGATTGCTCCAAGGATTTTGTAACCTCTAAATCCTTAGGACTTTCTTTTTGTGTTTCTTCTTGTTTTTCGCTATTATCTCTAGGTTTAAGCTCATTTGTAGTAGTTTCTGTTTCTATGGCTTCTTTGGCTGTTTCTATTGTCATCTGTGATTCTCTGGTAGTTTTGGACGTTATAATATCTTTGCCATCATCTAATTCTTCGTCTAGCAAACGTTCACGTCGTCTATAAATGACGGGTGTTATGGCTTCAATTGACTCGATATTGTCTAGTAAAATATTGCTTTGTCCATTCTGTTGTATACGCATGGCACATAAACGTGGTCCTCGGTGTTTGGGATTTTCAGCCTAAAATTTAGTTTTGAAATTTAATAAATACTAATGCATTTATGGTATATAAAATCCACTCACCTTTATTGTTTTTATAAGATTTCTATTGAAATTCTCAAACATTTTAGCACCTTCACAACTGCTGGTCTTACTCCATACACTATTAACACTGCCCGAGATTTGTGTTTTCATCAAACTATTCCCCAACTTGGCATCTAAAGCACTTTTAGTACTAGCCGTGGGTGATTTAATATGATCTCGGTTAACCCCACCCAGTTCACAAGAACTTTCAGTTCTTAATTTTGTTTTATATTTTAAAGTTTCATTATCCTCCCTTTCAGACTCCAAGAGATTTGAGTTTAATAAATTTGAACCCAATAATGGTTTCTCTTCATCCTCCATATCCTCATTGCCATTAATATCTTCATGATTCGCCAATTTTAAAGCGTTTTGTTTAGTATTCAATAGCTTAGAACGTTCCTCTAGTAATTCTAACGCTGTACCTCCACCATCTATAAAACGTCTTTGATAACCATTCAAAGATTTCATATTGTCTAAAATCGTATTATACGAAGTCTTATTTGCATTCGCTTGACCATTAACACCCTTAAGTAAAGAGGTTCTCTCACACAAACGATGATGACCCAATATGGGATTAACCATTAAATCATCTTTTTTTGCAGGCGTAAATAATTTATCCATATCGTTAAGATCCGAAACAGAACTTTTAGTTTCAGATATCACTGAATCACTTGACTTGAGAAGATTTTTAGTAAATGGACTATTAGTGCGTGAGGGTGAATTTAGATTACTATAACACCTTAAACATAATTGGGCCATAGAATCATTTAGATTACCATTACTACTAGTGGAATGTATGATAAAAGGTGTTTGTGTGGCCACCGAATAGGAGCGTGAAACATCAGCCAAAACTGTAAGATCTTTGGAACACTGACAAGTATCACAGTGCTTAATTTCACCAGCCTTTAATTCATCTTCTAGGAATTTAGCCATGACAACAGGTGAAATCATATCGTTGCCATTAAGCGAACAATTTGTATTGTTTGTGGTATTTAACGATGTTGTTGAGTTGCGTATAGTATTATTGCCTGAATTGTTATTATTATTGTTGTTGTTTAGCGTATCACTTGTGCTGTTATTATTATTATTGTTACTGTTGTTATTATTTGAAATATTTAAGTTGGACTCGGAATTTTGTTTAGCATCTAAATAGGGATTGAAAAAATTTAAATAAAGAGAGAGAGAGATAGAGAATTGTTAGCAGAATCATTTAAAAATCTAATGAAAAAAGATGAACACAGAAGCATTATTTTATTTTATATAAAATTAAATATACATTTTACATTGCAAAATAAAACAAATTTAAAACAATAAAACATATTTTTATTTGTACATAACAATAATTTCATAAAAGGATATTTTTTAATCACTAATACAATTTAGAGCAGATTTTCATAATTACGTTTTGGGAAGAAAACAATTGGTATTTTATTGGAAATTTTCAAAACTATTTTTTTTTTTTGGAGTTTATCAAAAGTTATATACATGATACAATAAATGACAAGGTACAATTATTAGAGAGAACGTTCTCGAATTTATTTTTCCTTAAAAGTCAATCAATAGAAAATGTGAAAAAATCTACCTTGTATAGTTATATTATGGTTATACAAACTTTTTAAATTGAATGTTCCGCTTCTGAGATACCTTTTTTTAACCAAAATTTTGATACATAATTTAAATTTTAGTACATTTTTGGAATAATCATACTTTTTGGAATTATATTTATTTATTTATTTTTTGTATTTATCCCGGAACGTGTATTCTTTTTAAAAAATTTTTTATTGGTGGTTTCAAAATTGGTACATTTTTTAAAATATTTACTTTTTGAACATTTTATATTAATAATTTTATTATATTTATATAGTACTAAGATAAAAAAGACAAAAAAATACCAACATTTTGTTCAATAAAGTTGTAATGTAATAAAAAGTACTTATTTGTAAAAGTGAAAAAAAAGTAAAAATTTTAAATTAAATATTAAAATTTGGATTTTGTACTTTTCAAATTTAGTGCTTGAGTTTTTTTTTATTTAACAATTTTTAAAGAAACGTCTTATGAAAAAGTCAAAATTTCCAAGGGCTTTTTTCTGTAATTTAAATAACTTATTGAAATTGTAGACTCATAATTAAATGTTTTTTTAATTGGTACATTTTTATTTAATTATTACTTTTTTCAAAACAGTATTTTTTATAAATCTTTGTCATGTATACATTTTCATACAATTTGAAAACTTTTTTGAAAATTTTTATTACTCTGAACAATTTTTCAATTAATTTTTTTTTTTTGTTTTTAAGCTGCTTTTGAATTTTATTATTAATTGGTATTTTTTAAATAAGCTCTTAATGAGTTTTAATTTTAAAAGTATTTACTATAACGACTTTTAAAACTAATCTATATAATTTCAAGATAGCTCACATGATATATTTTTTTCTATAGATTTCCAAAACTTATAATAAATCTTAAAACATTTGCAATTTTAATTATCAACTTAGTTCTGCTTTGTCAAATATTTGACTAATCTGATCTGACTGATCAATAGAATTTAGATATGTATTATCAAATAATGCTTCTGTGTCTTAATAAAATATAATTAATTTTTAATATCGTCAATAAAGACTTATTTGTTTTTAATATACTTCAGTATTCGCAAATTATAAATAAATTAATAAAATCAAAATATTAAAATCATTTTGAAATTTAAATTAAAAATTAATCTTTATATATACAAACCCCATAAATAATAACAAATAAATAAAAATATTCACCAAAAACTAAACCTTAAAGCCAATTAAGGAATAGAAAATAAAAAATAAAATGCTAAATAATTAAATTAAAGAAAAAAAAAAAAAAATGAAAAAATAAAAAAGCATGGTCTACTAACACTTACCAAGGCCCCTCATAGAATATACCATGGCTGTGGGGGGGAAGGGGCAAGGTGCCGGTGGTGGTGAGTCCGTAGCTGGAAGCACTTTATAGGCAGCTGTAGTTGAAATACCAATACCAGTAACACTACTCTCCGAATCAGAATGAGAATTCGTATCCAAACGCATATAAGATGATACTTTTGATTGTATATCAATTGGAAGCTAATCAATCCATAATAATAAATATATAAAGAAAATATTTAATGAATTAAAATTTTTTATAAATAAATCAAAAAAAAAAAAAATACTAACAGAAGATATTTTTTGTGGCACAAATCCTTCGGGTTTGCATTGCAACAATTGTATGGCTAAATTGATATCAGTTTTGTAACGTTCCTGCAAATAAACAGAAAAGAAAAGAAATGATATTGAATTTTTTCCTATTTTAAATCAATTTATTTGTTAAAGATATGTTCATATATATGTAGTAAACCTTGTTTATGTGTTTATATTATTAGAGAGTAGATTGTTAGGGTTTTATATTGTTTTCCATGTAGTTCATGTACTTTTTTATATGTATTTGTTTGTTAGTTTCAATATAAAATCTAAAAAAAAAAAAAAAAATTGTAAATAATTTAAAATGTTACCATGTATTTCATTGCAATTCAATTGCTTTCGAATTCTATGAATGTTAAACTAAATAAAATAAATCCCAGTTATTTTTCTCGTTGAAATTTTACCAAAATGTAACAATTGCATGTTACCAACAACAGCAACTACATGTGCAATATTGTTGTTGTTTTATTTATTTTATTTTAATCCTTTTCAATATTTATCTAGAAATGTTTTTAAGCCCTACAATTATTTTTGTTGGTCAAATAAGTTTTTTAGAATTATTGTTTAAAAGATTTAAATAGAAAGTTAAAAAAAAAAAATATTTATAATTTAAATATTTTTTCTCGCCAATTTTTGTTCTTTTATGCCTTTAAAAAAAATCAATTAATTAAATATTTTAATTTTTTTCTCCATTCCACTCCAAATCTTTTGTAGAGAAGTAGTGTTTTCATTAATTCTATCCAAATCGCTATTAACCAATTTTCTAACATATTCCATATTTTTTCTTCTTTTTTTTTCAATTTATCAGTGGCATGGTGAACAATTATTGACCCAAATGTTTGTGATGTGTTTATTTGTGTGCAAATGCATTTTTTTCCACTTTTTGTTTTCTTTTTATCTAACAACATTTTTTCCCTTTTTTTGTTTATTTTCTTTGTATTTGTATTCGTGAAATTGTTTCTATGTTTCAACTGAAAATTACACACTCATAAACATACATATACATACATGCACATTGGGTTTCATAAATGGAATTTTTGTTGCAAATCAAGTGAGCTGAAGTAATTTATTTTAGTTTCAACAACTAAAATACCATGATTTATACTTTTTTTTTTTTTTTTTTTTAAATTTTTTTTGGGTTTTTTTTTNNTGATTTATACTTTTTTTTTTTTTTGAAATTTCTATTGGGTATTTTGTTCAAAAAAAAATTTAATAAAGTTAAGAAATATTTGATATTGTACTATTTGAATATTGATTTGTTTGAAACAAGATAAATTGAAACTGTTTAATTGTTAAGCGTATTCCACTGTTTGTTTTTTTATATAAGACAATTATGGAAAATTTTTCTTAATAATATTTTCTAACTTGATCTCATAATTTTAAGCTTATTTACTTAATTTTATATTGAAACATAATGCCTAGCTCTTCAGATTCTTTATGTGTATGTACGAGTGCATAATAGCTTTTGAATAATATTTTAATATTTATTACAACCGCTAAAAACATTGTTCATAAGTTCTTGAAGACGTATAAGTTTTATTTGTAATTTATATTACTCATACGCTTAGCAAAGATACAATTTTTTTAATTAAAAGGAAGAACTTAAAATGCTTAATACTTGTAAAGTTAAAGATTTACAAAATTCTTATGTAAATAAATTTAACAAAAGAAATATTTAAGTTTTAAAAACAAAAGATTATAGTAAAATATTTAATAATTCATTGAATAATTTAATAAATTTGCTCAATATTTGCTTTAAATCTACATAGTGAATACAAATCACATTTAAAGAGACAATTTTGTTTTAATTTATTTCATTAAACTAATTTTTAATCCTTTTAAATGTAAAATGTTTTTATTGTTCTTGTATAATATTTATTAGCATTTTTTTATTAAAATATTGTTATGAACATATATATGTACATATGTAATTAAATATTGTTAAATTTTTATATTCTTTTTTTAATAAAATATTAAAATAGCAACAAAAACTTTTAAATAAATATCATAAATTATTACAATGTAAAACATTTAAATAAACAATGTTGCATACAATGTGCGAATATTTAATTAACAAAATAAATATAAATTAAAATAATTAAAATTATCTATTGAACTATATTATTGAATATTTTGTTTTATATAAGAGTGAATCCATATTAAACGTAAGACTGGAAAACACTGATTCTGTTTGCAAAGGATTTTTCAGTAAATTCAGATAAATGGTATTAATAAATACTAAACCAATAAATATTTATTTAATTGACTAGTTTTCGCATTTAATCGCTAATTATAATATGAATTAGGTTACATCCTATATTGAAGTATATCTCGAAAACGACGTGTCTGATAATGTTCAAAAATATAAAAAAATATATAAAAATAATAATAATAATTATACAAGTTATAAAAGTTTAGATTTTCTAAAAAAAATTATATTTTATTTTTATATTAATCATAAAAATTCTTAAAGAAAATTCTAATTGAAAGTCTTTATTGTTATTATTATTTTTAATGAAATCAAACAAGTCGCTAAACGAGCATAAATGACAAAAATGTTTAATTATCTAATTGCCATATTTTTGTCATTTATGCTCGTTTTGCATTATCCCCGTTTTGCATTATCCCATGACAATATTTATGTCGGTAAAATAATAGACCAATCAGTTTTATAAAAGTTTCTCCGTATCCAATTAGAGGATATGATTTATCTTATCCTATTTATGATTTATCATTAAAATGTATATCTTTATTTTAATTACAAGTTTTACATGGAAGTCAGTCAGACGGATGGACGGGCATTGGTCATAGAGTGGCAGTCAGACAGATGGACGGACATTGAAAAATCGACTCAGAAAGTGATTTCGAGATTTCTAAGGATGCCACTGTGACGATGTTTACAGCACAAACTCAAAATACCTCATTAAACTATGGTGTAACTGTTATTTCTACTTCAAGTTGGGGACCTTAATTTTCTTATTTCTTACAAAAATTATTCTGAAATTGAAACTTAAAAAAAACTATAATTTTTAGGGGTTATTTTCCAAAAAGCTGGTAATATATTTTTTCAGTTTAAGAAATTTTCTTTTCTTTTTGTTCCACATACAGAAATTTTGTAGTGGCTTCAAAAGAAATCTTAAGCTTAATGCGAGTAAAGCAAAATCGGAGGAGTTCTAGGCAACAGTCTTTCCTCAAACCCTATCCAAACTTTGTCAATTTTAAAAAAGTTTTTATTTATTTATTTTTTTTTTCCCAACACATATGTTGGTTAAACACACAAAAAATAATTACTGAGCCACTACTTTAACAAGGGCTGGGTAATAATTTTAATGACAAAAGTTAATTTTTGAAACAAGTTTTTCTCGGACTGGTGTTTTGGGTAATTTGCCACAAAAATTTAGGAGTTTTTGCTTATTTATTGCTTTAAATCCAAATGTTAGCGCCAATCTAGTAGCCACAAAAGTAATTATTTCCCAAAAAATTCTTTTAAAATATATGAACTATATTAAAATTTAATTTAAATTATAACCCAATAAATTTTTATTAAAAAATGTTATTACATTTTTTTCTTTATAAATAAATTAAAATTTTTTAACAAAATACTTTACGTTTGCTATGGTGTAGTATCAATTACGCCTTAATTTAGTTCGTTTAAATATTATACGATTATTAAACGAATAATTTGATTAATATCAAAAATACTTAATCAGATTAAATAGAGTTTTGTTATTATAATTTAGTGCCACAAAAATTCAATCCTTTTTTCCATTAAACACAACAAAAAAAAAAGTTGTGCGACGCAGTGGAAACTAGTGGAAATAATTAACAAAGCGTCAATTACGAAATTAAATGTGAAAAAATTATAAAACAAACAACAAGTGCTTATTCACACAAATATATAAATAAATACTAATTCAATTATAATATTAACCCAGCAAACAATGATGACTTGAAAAAATATATATTTAAAAAATTAATTCTAATTATTTAAAATCTGGGTTAATAATTAAATAAATATGAATAAATGGTTTCTACAGTTTAAATAATTTGGAAACATCTTTATTTTTTTTTTTTTTTCATATATGTATGTATGTGTATGTTTGTTGGGTATAAATAAAATTATAGTTTAACTAACAAACAATTTGTAATAAAACAGAAATATTATTATAAATAATTAATTGTTTTTTTTTTATTGTGTGTGTATTATTCGTAAAATGAGTTTAGTTAAACTATTTATTTAGTCATTTGTTCATTTCAATTACTTGATAAATTTAAAATGGTCACTTAAGCCAGTTAATGTGAGAGAGTGTGTGTGTGTGTTTGTACGAGAGAAATTAAACTGAGCAAAAGAAAGCTTATTAATAAAGTTGTTAATTTTAAACACAAAATATCATAGCTAGTATAACAGTTTATTTATATAAGTCATAACATTAACATGTCATTTTATATTTTACGAAAGGATTTAAATTTCATAACAAAATTATTTCTTACGATTATTTATATCATCTACTTAATTAGTCGCTTCTTGGGTATTGCCTGTTTCAGTTATATTGGTCAATTGCATAAAGCTAAAGAATCATGGCAAACACGTTTATACACTGGCTGCATGCTCATCATAACTTTGACATTTATGCCATTTGCTATGTATATTCTGTACACAGAAATGACATTTTTACGACAAAATCAATTGCTGACATATGTGGGCTATATACGTTATGGCATGGTATTGCTATGTGCCTGGGCCACACTCTATATACAGTTGCATTATCGTAATGCCATTATGGGTTGTTTTAATAAGATGCTGAAATTAAGACATTTTCTGCAAATACACCTTAACCATTACGGTGATGGGAGTTCATATAAACGTGTCATTTGGAATATTATTGCAAAATGCTTGACAATTATGTTGCAATTTTTGTGGATTATATTCTTAATCCTTAATGATGAGGCCAGTAAACGTATTTGGTATTTGATAACGTTGTTGTATGTGCAATATTGTCAATTAATACTAGTGACCACCTTGAATTTACTATTCTATGGAAGTTGGATGATTGCTTTAATAACTCAGGAATTAAATCATAGTTTACTACAACATTTAAAACAAATGACATGGTTGACATATCATCGTACAGGATATCACAAATATCGTCTACAATATTTGTGCCAACAATTGCAGCAGTTGTTGCAACATCATTGGAACTTGTACAAATTGAGTCGCACCTACTTACGTTTGTATAGTTGGCAAATTGTTTGTTTCCTGACATTTGTTATAATTGAATGTGTTACACAAATATTTATCATGTATTTTGTGGCTGTTGATATTTTATTGGGAAACCATGATTTACGTCATGGTACAGCTGGAACTGTTGCATCTGTTCATAAAGTTAACAACAAGAATGTTGATGATGCAGAGGAGAGACCGAGAATCTTTATTAATCCTTATGCTTTGCTATATGTATTTGGTATCATCTGGGATATGTTTTTAATATTATTGATGATTGATGAAATGCGTTTGAGTTTTTCGAAGACACGTTTTATATTTACGAATTATATTATGAAAACACAGTTATCATCGGCAAATCAGACGCTGGATAAATGTGTAAGTGTCATTTTATAAGTTTGTTTATATTTATGTAATAATGTAAGTATGGTAGTAAAAATATGTTGTAAATTGATTGTGGTGGTTAAATTGATAAGTAAGCAAAATGTTTAATAAAATATTTAATGAAATGGCTTTTGCACAGCGACAACGTTAAAATTTAAATTTAACCATTAAAGTTATTACTTTTGATAATTTTTAACTATTAAAAAGTTATTCGCCACAAACCCGCTT
The DNA here is from genome assembly GCA_001735545.1 of Phormia regina. Lineage (NCBI taxonomy): Eukaryota > Metazoa > Arthropoda > Insecta > Diptera > Calliphoridae > Phormia > Phormia regina. The sequence continues at coordinate 11,167 of MINK01172902.1, forward strand.
TTCTATAGAAAACTTTTCACCACAAAATATTTTTAGTGTTTAAAATTTATCTGTAGTGTTGATATGAAACGAAAAAGAATTGATTCTGAGGTAAAAATTTATTGATTATTCGCAACAAAATCGATTTCTCCAAATGAGGTCTTTTTAACAACCTTAGTTTTAGTTTTACAAATTTTCAAAAATAATAAAATGGAGGAAATTAAATTTTCAACACAAAATAATTTTTTCATCACTAAATATACTTTTCACCTTAATATTTAAAAACAAAAATCAATTTCTCTTTAGATTATCCCTTTGTACTACAAAAATGTTTCTCACATTTAATTGAAATGTTTACCACTTCAGATTCACCCATTAAGGGTATATTAAATTTCAAATCGAATATAAGAAAATTATAAAGAATTTCGTAGAATTATCGCATTAATTTCATTATTCAGGATGATTAAGCTCTGATTATATATCTCCCACTCCTAGAATAAACATTATGTATTTCTCTATAACGCTATCATAATTTAATGTTTTCAACCTTCCTCCGCACGGATTTGAAACCAGACTGATTAGATTAGTTTGGTAATGAAAAAAAAAAAAAAAATTCACTCAAAATCTATTTTAAAAATAGTTCAAATAAAAAATATTTTTGCCTAAACAATTTTACAATTTACTCTCGCTTTCAATGTTTGTGCAATTTAATTGAAAATTCATTGATTTCTCATCTGTTTTTATTTTATAGTCATCAAAATATTTTTCAATATTTCCGTTATTTTCCAATTTTTATCATAATTCCTTTTTTTAGTATGTTTTCATATCCTTATCGTTTTCATAAATTTCTTTTATCTTTATTACTCTTCTCTTTGCAGCTTTCACACTTTAACCTTTATTTGTTGTATCTTCAACCTCGTATTACCTACAGTGCCTATGGCCTTTTTACCTTCAATAAACATTTAATTTTACGTTTATTAGAAAGTATTTTTCTGTATTTATTACTTTTGATACAATTTGATATAATATTCAATTAAAATTAATTGTTTGTTTAGAGTATTTTTTTTTTTCGATTTAATCGTTTGATTGTATTTTTTAAGGAAATTTAGTACAAATTTTGTTAAAATAAAAAAATGAGTAAATAAAATTCTAAAGTGTGTTGATTTATTTTAGAAATTATTAAGTAATATTTAATATTAATTTTATATAGAAAAATCATTTGCTTTTATGTTTTTTTTACAATAAAAATAAATTTCTTTTTTGTTGTATATTTCAATCATAAATATTTAAGAATTTATATAACAATAACGAATTTAATGAGCAGCTAAATCATTATTATTATTATTATTATTATTATTATTATTATTATTATTATTATTATTATTAAACGTACATATGTTATACATTAGAAATTCAGTAAGCATTCTGCCTCTTTTCAAATTTGTTAAACCGCCTAAAAGCCTACTAAACATTTCAAGTGATTAATTTCATTTAATTTCAGTTTATGACACTCCATGATAAATGTAACTGTCAATGGCAGTTGAAAATGTTTGTTTACATTTGTTCCTACTCTCCTTTAAATGCTCTTTTAGTTTTTGCTTGTTTATGTAATAAACTAAATAGTTAAAACTCATTTCATCTATAATATTAAAATTGTTATTACTGCTCTTGTTAGTTTATGAGTTTGTGTGTGTTTGTGTTAAAAATGTCTGTAGAAAAACCTCAAAAAAAAACGGAAGTTAAACAGACTTGTGTTAAATTTAATAAATGTTTGTATACGATGAGTGTGTGAGTGTGTTAGTAAGTAAGTTTGTGTGCATTTCCTTACCAATAATACTGGTAATAATATTTACTATATTATTTATTATTAACAATACTTAATGACTTCTTCAGACATCAAGCAAATGAGAGAGCAGACACAAAATATATTTTAAATAATAATAAAAAATATACCCAGTAGTTTTAACAATAGTAATTGTTAACATTGGTTATAAACATTACTCCCATGGATTTGGTCTAGCAATGGTTGCAGTCAAATAATTTTCTAAAAAATTATTTTATAAAAATTATTTTATATGAAAGTATTTAATTGGTCCCACACATTCAGAACAGAAATTATGAACAAAAATAACTTAATTTGGCTAGTTTCTATTAAGCTTAAAACAAAACGTACAAACTGTTTATATAAGCATTTAGTATCTAGAAAAATGTTAGAATATAGAAATTTGTGATTTATAAAAAAGTTGGTGGAATGTAATTTGATTGAAGAAGTAAATTTAATCTTTAATGAAATTTAATTTCATAGAATTAAAAAATCGCACTTTTTACATGAAAATACCCAAAATCCCAAACCGTATAAAAAGCGTTTACAAAATTAAATTTTTTCATTGAAATAGTCAGTCTGTCGTTATAAGGGACATCCGTCAGAAAACACTTTTTCATTGTTTACCTTAAATATGGAGATATATAATTAAAATAATTTAAAGTAGATCCCAGCTTTGCAATTTTAGAACTTAATAAAAATAAAAATTGAGAAAGTTTGGATAGGGCTCGTGTAAAGACCTTTGCTTTAAACTCAAACTTTACACTCATTTGTATTAAGATTTCTTTTAAAAGCATTAAAAAAATTAAAGTCCAAAACAAAAAACAAATATCAGTAAATAAATATTTCCACTTTAAAAAAAATGTTAATCATTTTCAAAGTTCCAACTTTAAATTTTGAATAGATTCATATATTAATATAATTATTGCAGCAGATGCAGATTATTCTTATAATTAAATAAATTTATAATTTAAAAAATAAATCAGTATTATAATTTCATATTTTAAATTATATTTAAATTTTACATAGGAAGATCTAAAAGGCCATTTCAATTAAAAATTTTACATATTCAATTATTTTATTAATTGAAATTTAAGGTATGAAAAATATATTTACATTTATTTATATTTGATTAATTTATTAATTGTTATAATAATTAAAAGCCAATAGATTATTTCAGTTTTAGTAAATAATATAAGAAAATTTTAATTTTGATGAAATTGCATCAATTCAATTAAAAATGTAATAGTTGTTATCTTTAATAAATCGTTTAATAGACCTCATTTTTTGTGTTTATTATATTTTTTTATTGTTTTTTCAATTATTAATAAAAAACACTTTTGATTATTATGGTAAGATTGTATTACTTTTTAATATTAATTTTAAATTTTACTTATTTTTTCATTCATTTTATAAATTCGTTGTTCATAGTAAAGTAACACATTTTAAAAGTGTATTTATTGTTTGTTTAGTAATATTAGTACATAACTAAAAACTTATTTTATTTTCTTAAACTGCTGGGTTTTTACGTGTGTTTATAGCTACTTGTTTCTCAAAACACCCCTCATATAACAATGACATAATAAACTAATTAATTATTTAATTAAGTATATCAAATTAAATTGTATAGTTTATAAATATGATTATATATGTGTAAGTGTAAATGAATATGAGTATGTATATATGACTTCTGTTTAATAAAATTACAAAAGTTTTTAATTAAAACTTTAATTGATAATTGTAACAGTAGTTAGGAAAAAACATATTTGTAATAGAAACAATTATACCCTTGAACAAACTCATACACAAATAATACTTTAAACATATGTGGTGGTATATACATGCGTAAGTTCAAAAAAGTGGATAAACAAATGTAAATGTGTATGTGTGTTTTATACAAATTTTATTTGAAATGTAAATATCATATTATATCATTGAAAATAATAATAATAATAAAGAAATAAATTTCTTAATAAGCTAGTTTTTATTAGAATGAATACGATTTATTTAATTGAGTTTGAGAGGTTTTCAATATTCAGAGTTTTCTTTTTTATGTCAGCATTTATTGATTTTTTTATTTTCTTAATACATTTTTGTTTTTTAACAAAACTTTAGAGTTTATATTTCAATTTTCTATACTTCAAATAACACCACAAATTTAATAACACTTTATTTTACATACATATGTACTTATATGTATAACATTTACATATGAAAGGTTTAGTAATTGTGTGTTAGTCAGTGTGTGTAAAATTGTAAATTTTCTGCTGACTTGCAGGCAGCAGCAGAAATAACAATAGCAATATGCTGGCAAAAATTGTCATAAATTTATGTGTTTGTATGCTGTGATATATGAGTAATTAAATTAAAAATTTCAACAAGCTAAAATAGTTACATATACACATACATACGCACCAATACAAAACTTAAGGGCATGAATATACATACATGTATAGGTATGTAAAAGAATATATATAAAATAATTGAAATAGGGACGGAGAGGGGAAGGAGTAGGAACATTTATGTATATGACAACCATGTATGAGCAGTTAATAAATTTATGAATTATTATCACACATACACACACATACTCCCTTTTAAATATAAATTTAGTATGCATTTAATTTGCATTGAATACTCCACACAATAACATTTTATTTCGTCTCTATGTATTTTGTAAGGATAAACTATTTCGATGTGAATAAATGTGTGTGTTTTTAATTTTTAAATACTGGCACAAAAGATTATTTGATTTTATTTAAATTTCATATATTGTGTTTGCATAAAAGTTGTTAATCAAACACACGCATGCAGCTGTTTTATTTTATCATCAAAATAATATATTATTAAAACTTGCTGCCACGAGAGAAGAAGGGAGGTACAGAGGCATATTTAAATAAACAGCATAATTTATTTAATTAAATTATAATGAGGTCATGATTTTTCTAAAATAATAAACTACTTCAAAATAATTCTGCAGTTAATAAGGATTTTATTCTTGTTTCGTCGCTGAATAGTTTGAGATTTAATTTTTAGGTTAAAATAAGTAAATCGTATAAATATATATAAAAAAAAATTGACCGATTTTTATTGAGAAATATAAGTGATCACAAATAAATGCTCTTTTTCCATTTGGATGCGTTTTAAGCGAGATATTAAGGATTTAAGATTTTCATACACTGAAGAGCAAAATCGATTTTGTAGTGAAGAAATAATACAGTGATCAAAATAAAGTGCTGCTTTTTCCATGTTGGATGGGCGTGTTTAGAGCGAGATATATTAAGGGGATTTAAGATTTCCATCGTGAAAATAGGGTCTATTTTTAGTGAGAAATTTTAAAGTGATACAAATAATGCTGACTTTTCTTGTCACATTTTGGATAAGAGCGTTTTACAGCGTAGATAGTTAAGGAATTTAAGATTTTCATGAGGCAAGTAATCGATTTCTTAGTGAGAAATTGTAAGTGATCACAATAAATATAAATGCCTCTTCGGGTTTTCCATTTGGAAATGGCGTTTTAAGCGTAGATAGGGTTGGGCAGAGACTCTCTCAAGATTAGTGTTCAAAATTTCGATGTTTAATAGTGAGAAATATACAGTGATCACAAATAAATGCTCGATTTTCCATTTTTGGGAGTATGCGTATATTTTAAAGACGAGAATGGCCGCAGATTTGAAGGAATTTTCATTCAATATCGACTTTTTTAGTGAGAATACATAAGTGATCAACAAAGTAAATAATGATGCGATCCTTGAGTTATGTATGTTCATATGAGTGAAGTGCCGTAGATTTACTTTAGAAGCGGAGAGTAGTTTAAAAGGAGATGGGATTTTGTCATGTGGGCCAGTAACTCAGATTTGTTAGAGAGAAAGGTAAGTGATCTACAAAATTAGAT
>MINK01172903.1:0-36621 GCA_001735545.1 Phormia regina
GTGAACCATATTAAAATTTTGATTGTGTGTAATCATTGAATGATAAAACGGAATCATAAACGTTACTATCATAAACATGGTATTATTCAAATCAAGGAGAAACAGCTGTACAATCACTGAATAGTTGTGGTGATCATGGTTTGACCATGTTTTTTTCAGCGTGCATTAATGGTTGAATTCTCCTGATGCTATTTAATAACATTGTGAAGAGTTTGACAGCAGATATTTAATTCTTTGGCCAATTATTTTTAATAACAATTTAGGTTTTTTGAAATTGTTTAATAATCTTTTTCGTCACTCATTTTGATTAAACTCAGAACAAATCAACAAAAATAATAGCAGATATATTTTTCAAAGATAACTAGATCAACAGAAATTTTAAATATCGCTTCAGATAAAAATAATAAGGCTAAACGTGTGTTAAGAATTTTTCGATCGCATTCCTTATTTCAACAATATATAATTTTTTAAAAGTACCAGTTTTTGCGTTATAATAGTTTTATTTTATCTCCAACTTTGACCTTTAAACTTTTGATGTAAAAAACTTTGTATATATCGTTATGAAGGTAATATCTTTGTTCCTAATATACAGCAACAACTAAAGATCTACCATGTTAATAGACGTTAAATCGGTATTCATTTATAACATTTTAAACATTTTCTCGTTTTTTAAACCTTCATATTTCTGGATCGGAAAGAAGCATGGGTCAGAAATTTCATGTTTTCGGAAACACTTCGAATGGTTAGGCCTTGTAATGTAATATTTCATTGAAATCGCAAATGTCAAATCTGATTGTTGTCTGTTTTGACATGGAATCATTCTTATGTGAAAAGTAAAAATTAACTAAACGTTCATGAGACAAAATTTTCAATTTCAAAATTTGTAAGTCCTAAGAAGAGCCACGTATAAACGTAGTATAACAAATCCTTGATTAACTTAAAATGTGTTTGTTCATTTTTTAAGTTCGCAAATTATTTTTCTCATCATTAATCTATGATTTAACTCACAATTGCACTTAATTTCTTTCAAATTATTAATATAAGTCTACTATTAAGGTACTTTTTTATCATTAAAACCAAATATTTTTCTTTTAATATATAATTTTCTTTAATCGTTAATATTTCGTTTAAATTTTCATAAATAAATTCTTCTAAAAGTAATTCTAATAACCACTAGTTACGTTTTTTGCTGCTATAAATTGTAATTGTTTCAACAATTGCTCAAAAGGATTTGTACTAAAACCAGGATATTGACCACTAGGAGCTGCAGGCTGTGTAAAGGCAGGAACTAAGGCTGGTACTGTTATAGGTGTTGCTTGTGGTACTGCTGCTGCAGCTGCTGTTGCTGGATTTTGCGAGGGTAAAAAGTTAAAATTACCAAAATTAATATGTTTAAATTTGGGTTCATAATGATAAGGACCCTGATAGACAACACCATTGTATATAGTTTGACCTTCACTATTTTGATTTTGATTTGATTCATCAACTGTAGACTCAGAATTGAAGTTATCCTGAGAGTTTGAGTATTCATTATGATGGTCTAGATCAGCATTAGAGTTTTGAGAATAAGAAGGTACATTTTGATAATCAAGTACCGGAGAGCTATATACTTCAGCATTACTACAGGGTGCAGCATCTGATGTTAAATCGTCAGCAGAATTGGAATAGGCATTCGAAGCTTCGGAATTATATTGTTGAGCTACTGAAGCGGAAGATGCTGGTGAATATGAAGACGATTGATCGGCTGAATCTGAAGAAACTTCACCATATGACTGTTCTGAAGGTGCGCTGTAGGAACTTGCTTGAGAATGTAAAGGATCAGCATCACCATAGCTACTTTGCTCTGGTTGAGATTGTTGACTATATGTGTTGGAAGCAGAATTAGTATCGGATGAACTTGAATAGGTAGAAGAGTCCCCTGATGCAGGATATTGAGCGCTAGCAGCTGCTTTGGAAGCATCAGCAAACGATGAAGTATGTGAATGATAGTTATCAGCAGGTGCAGCAGGATCTGTATTAGAAGCAGCTGGTGAATATGATGGTAAGTTTCCCGGTGCTACAGATTGACCTAAATTATCCGATGGTGCAGAGTATGAAGGTGCACTGGGAACATTAGTTTGGCCTGGAAGCAAATGTGGGGGAAGAGGATCTGATAAAATTCCTTCAAATGATGAGAAGGGAGAAAAGTTATTAGCTGGAAATGGTGATGGTGGCGAGAAAGTAGCTGGTGCTGATGCTGGTACATATTGGCCTGGAACTGGAGAAGATGCAGCATCTGATGATGGTGAGTATGGTAACAAAGGCGTTTGAGCAGATGGCTCATCAGAGCAGGGAGGTGAAGGTAACGGTCCGGGAGCTGGTACATATTGTCCTGTAGCCGGTGAAGATGCTGCATCAGATGAGTATGATGGCAAAAGTGATGGTGCTGGAGCAGATGGATTATAATGGTCAGAAGTAGGTGAAGGAACAGGGAACGATGGTTGTGGTTGCGATGCTGGATTATAATGATCAGAAGTAGGTGAAGGTACTGAAAATGGAGGCAATGGCTGTGATGATGAGGCTGGTACGTATTGTCCAGGTGCTGGAGATGGTGCTAAATCTGTTAAAGATTTGAATGCAGAAAATTGATTGAATTGCTGACCAGTAGTTGAAGGTGCAGGGAAAGCAGAAAATGTTTGCAATGCTGGATTAAATTGATCAGAAGTGGATGAAGGTACTGAGAAAAATGGTGAAGGTTGTGAAGGTGCATATTGTTCAGAAACTGATGAAGGCAAGAATGGCGCCAAAGGAACTGGTGCTGGAGCTGATACTGGGTCAAAAATTCCTGGAATATGTGCAGGGAAACCAGGTTGAGGTTGCGTTGCTGGGGCCTGAGCATAACTGCCAGTAGCAGGTGAAGGTGCAGAATATGATGGTGAAGGAGCAGGTGAGGGTGCAGGGAATGGTGGTAAGGGTTGTGGTGCTGGGGCTTGTCCATACTGCCCAGGAGCATTTGATTGAATAGAATCCGAAGAAGGGGAAGAATATGGTGTCGAGGAAGCTTGGTTTGTGCCTGCTTCGGAATTATATTGACCAACATTAATATTAGATGAACTTTCAGGACAAGGAGGTAAAGGTTGAACTTCAGATGAAGGTGCTGGATATGGTGAAAATGTTTGTGGTGGAACTAAAGCTGATGCTGGATAGTTTTGACCAGGAGTAGGTGTAGGGCCAACACTAGGTGGTGCAGGTAATATTAATGGGAATAGAGGCGATGGTTGAGCTTCAGATGAAGACGATGTATATGGTGCCGAATGTTGTGGGGGATTTAAAGCTGGTGCAGGATAATTTTGACCGGGAGTGGGTGAAGGACCAACATTAGATGAGTCTGAAGAGCAAGGTGGTGCTGGTAATATCAATGGGAATGGAGGTAATGATTGTGATGTTGGGCCTTGTAAATGCTGTTCGGGAGCAAAGGACGGTAAAGCATTAAATGAAGTAGGTGAAGATGTAGATCCCACAGCTGCAGCTGCTGAAGCCAAAAATAATTGTACCAGAGCGGGTACCGATGAAGGATTGTTGGCATCAAAAGCTGAAGACTGCTGAAAGTTAAAAGGTGCCAACGGAACGGATGAAGCAGCGTTTGAAGATGCTGAATATGAAGTTGGAGATCCAGGAGCAGGAGCCGGAGCCGGAAAAGAAGCAGAATCACAGGCAGGATTATATTCTGATGATGGTGAGGTAGGAGCAGAATAAGAAGGTGCAGGTTGTGGTGAAGTTGGAGATAGGGAGTTATCACTTGGACTGGGACCAGTATAAGTAGTTACTGGATTTTGTGCAGGAGCTGCAACAAATGCAGGAGAAGTAAATGTAGTTGGAAAACTATGCTGACCTAAATTAAACGCTGGTGTTTGTTGAGCTTGTTGACTGCCACTCATAAATGCTGCATACCAAGGTGCAGGAGATGGAGTGACTGGAGGCGAGGGCGTTGGAGTACCAAAACCATCACCGGGATTTACAGAACATATGCCATTAAATACAACATTCCATGCTAAAATAAAGTTATTTAAATTAAAAAAATATATATCTTTACACCAAATTATTCATTATAACTTACCAATGCCCGTATTTCTTTGCTCAGCTTCTAACACACATTGGTTGGGAAACGTTTTGAAAAAGTTACCACTTGACACAGCACAAACAGGATTTAATAACTCACAATCCACACTACTGACAGGACAATCACCAGTAGCCACAGGTGTCCAAACAGCACCAGTCGTTTTAAATTCATTATAAATCTGCCAAATATTGGCAAAAGTTTTATTAACATTATTTAAAGTGGCACAAATTGATATATTATTTAAATCATTTAAATTGTTATTTTGTTGAGCCAAAGCAGCCACAAAAAATCCTATGAGAAATAAAAACGCTTTCATTTTGTTTTCTGAGCGTTAAAATCACTTAGAACTATTCACTGTATGGTAACTGGAAGAGTATGTTTTCATTAAACTAATGCCTGGTTTTTATATTGGTCTATTTTACATTTCTTGCATGAAACCTTTAGCATTTTATCAATTATTTACATGTAATTTGACCACTTACATGTTTGAATTAGGTTTTCATTTCTTTTGTTTCATTTTCATTTCTTCTCGTTGCAATTTAACGTGTATTTTTACAAATTATTTTATCTTTATTTTCTGTTCTTTAAGAAATTTGGTCTTAAATTGTTTCTTTTGCTGGTGTCTTAAGAACGTGTTATTTTCAGTTTTAAAAGTTTAATAAATAAATTATTCATTATTAAGAAGCAAAAATATGGGTCAGCAAACAATATTCAAGACAGAATGTAATTTTTATGAATGAAGTGTAGTTTAAAGTTATTAATGATTATTTAACATTTTAAAAGAAGAGTTTAAATGAATGTTAATGTATGTTTTCATTTAAAAAGAAAATTAAACTTTTAAAATGCTTTGTGTTTTATTATGGAGAAATATTTTCATAACATTTAAATAATTTTTTTTTTCGAAACAAATGAAATGATCAGACTTGCAATTTATTAAGCCAAACTAAATCATTCGAAATATTAGAACATACGAATACGGGAGAAGGAGTTTTTTTGTAATTCTAAAATACCAAATACTATTTATTTCTTTTGCTGAAATATTAAAAGAACTGATTGTTTAATTTATTTTTAATACTTTTTTTTTATTCCTTTAAAAAGATTAATGTTTTGTGAAAATTTTATTTTTAAACTCTAAAAAAACCTATTTATAAAAACATACGGGAAATTCTTCAAACTCGTTTACTTTTGATGTTCAAAAAAATGCTGAAAATTTTTAAATGGCACATCGACGATTTTTAGTATCAATATTCCTTGGCACTAGTGGAGCACAGATCTGTTCGCGTAAATGATTTGTACCGCATGGCATCAATGTTATGGCGGTTTAAGATAAAAATTTATAAAAAATTGCCAAAATTCTATTTAGAGTCCAAAATCAAAAATTATTGCATTTATGTACTCTACAATGCTGTATATAAAATGCAATTTAATAAAATAGGTCAACAAAATCACAAAAAATTATATCTGGAACAATTCTGCTAAATTATTGTTCCTTGGCCTGCTATAGTGTAGTGAAATTTTTCCATCACGTCACATTTTTAACCCACTGAGAAGCAAAGGAAATTATTTTCCTTGACAAGTTTTTAGGTTATAAAATATACCAGGAAATTATTTACAGATGTTTTATAGGCAAGATATGGGGCTACAAAAATGTAGGCAAAATGTAGTCTATAACAATACATACATAACACCTAGATGTTGTTAAAATTTTAAAAGTCAGTATTGTTTCAATATTCCTCATAAATCTATGAAAAAAATGAGAGACAAAAATAAAAATAAATAAAAATCCAAGTTTAATTAAGAAAGCTAACAAAAAATTAGAAAAATCTAAGACTAAATATAGTGAAAAAAGTTAATTGAAACATTTCCATCATACTTTAAACCCATTCATGACCAAATAAAATATGTACCTCTTTGAGATTTTGAGGTTATAAAATTTTCTAGATAAAATATTTTAAAGAGAAGGAATAATGCAATAAAAGTCTAGAATATGCTATATCTCTAACATACCCTCCATAACACTTAAGTGTCTGTGAAATTGCTAAAAGTATTAAATAAAATAGCAAAAAAGACACTGTTAATAAGAGATTTTATCAACACATATAGAATCCTACCATAATGACAGACTATTTTTGCTTTTTGTTATCAGAAAAAAAAAAACGCCACATCCTAAAATCCTATTTTACCGAAAATGTAACCATATATTTTTCAATGAAGTTAAAATTAAAACAAAAATACATTTTCAATTTGTGACACCATGAAAAAGCTTAATATTGCATTCAACACTATATTTAGTATAAGGACTTAAAATTCGTCAAATTTATTCTCAATATATTTTTCTTATTATTTTTTGTTAACTCTGTTATTTATTTTCATATTTTTGATGGCTACGCATTTTCTGTCAGTGTAATTTTAAAAATTTTACTATTTTTGTCTTCTAAGATATTTTGTTTGTTAAACTCCTCACTCCTCACTTTTCTACGGTTTTATGAGTGTTAATTGAGAAATTATTGATTTTTACAACTTTAAAGACTTCTAGAAGCTATATGTGGCGAGCCAGACTGTTTTGTAATTCCATGTCCTAGCTATATGTAGAACATCGGACGCCATATTGATTTTGTTATATGGTATTAAAGCAGATTGACATGTTAAACTAAAAATATCGCATTCTTTTGAATGTGATGAATATTTTTAATGAAATTATATTTAATACATAAGTAAAACTTTAAAAAGATTTAAAAAGATTCGGTAGAGCCGAATATAGAACACGATCTCATTTATTTTAAAAGCATAAAAATTTTATTAAAAAATTAAAATTTATAAGATGAAAATTATTATAGAATTGGATCTGAAAACCAAGCAAACATTTTCGTTGAATTGTATGCTGTTGAGTGTATTACATTCAATATTATACTATAATTATAGAATATGCAAAAACATGCCATTCAAAATGCCAAAATATGGTCCAAAATAATAATTTTATGTAAAAATATTACCAAATATGTTGTTGGGCTTAAAATATCCAGTAAAATATTTACAATTGTCTGAAATGGATATATAATTAAAAGTTTATTTCATTTTGAAAGTACTAATCTGTCAAAATAGATTCTGATGACACAAATATTATTCAAAAGCAACTGTTTTAACCAATGAAATGTTACATCGACATCCTACAATCCCATATTGAAGTATTGGTTTAATAAAAAATCAGTGGTTTATTTAAAATTAAAAAAATATATATATTTATTAATTTTTCTTATAAAAAGTATAACAAAAGAAAAAAAAATTATTTAGAAGATACATTAATTTAAAATTAGGAACGATTTGTAATAGTTTTTAAAGTTTCTACAATTTGATTAAATATGGTAGCATTAAATGCTGATTCTGGAGGTTGGTTATAAGGTGCTGACGATGGCACAAAACCTGTTGGAAGATTTGTATTCAAATTGGGAGCTGGAGTATTAACAAACTGTTGATATGACGGTGGTAATGATGCGGGAAATGGATAAAATGGTAATTGTGGCTTATTAACTTCAGGAACTGCGACATTTAAATTTTCTTTATTTGGTGAATTTTGCTCATATTCTATATTATTAGGGGTTAAAGGTAATAAATTTGGCATTTGCGAATTCATGCTATTAAAAGGAGCTAAATGTGATATAAATGGTTCAGGTTGTGGTGGAGGAAACATTTGAGGTGATGCTGGAGTTTGTGTTAGAATTTGATTAAAGTTATGTGCAGCAAAAGGATGTAAGGGCAAATTAGATTGACTATTTTCCATAGCTAAGGGATTGTTATGATTATCTCTCACTTGATTTTGTTGTTGTTTTGGAATATTGTTAGCATATTCTATAGCTGGAGAAACGGACATTAAATTTGGTGTTGCAGCTACAAATTGACTACTCATAGCAGCTAAAGATGATAAAAATTGCATAGGATTAAAAGGAAGATTCGCTGCTGGTATTGATTCCGTGGGGTTAACCAAATTAGTTTGATTTATTAAGGGCACTAAAGGATTATAAGGATTTGTTGCTAATTCTGCTGGATTTGGCACATTTAAGGGTTGATTTAAAAATGGATTATTGCTGGATGTTAAAGGGTATATAGGATGATTGGGTGCTGTATAAATAAAATTATAGGTGGGAGCATCATAAACAGGTGCTTTATAAACAACACCATTATAAATTTCACCCTTTTTGGTATTGGTAGCATTATATTTTGAAGGATATTGCTCACGTTTAGTATAATTTAATTGATTTTCTGTTTCTTCATATGTAGGATAGGATACAGTTGTTTCATTTTCACTATCCAAAGTAGTTAAAACTTTACTGACCAAGGTTTCATCATCCTCTTCATCAGCGTCACTTTTGGCTAATAAAGCCTCAAATACTTCTAAAACATTTGGGGAGTTATCAGCCTGATTTTCGTTTGGTTCCTGGTATTCAGATGCTGAATTATATGTATCCATTTCTTTATTAATAGGTAGATCATTGCAATTACTATTGTATTGTGGAGTTTCAGGTTGATTTGGTCTTGAATCTGTTAAGTCATAAGCATCATCACTATATACTCCAAATTTAGGTTCATTTTCATTTGGACTGGCTGCCTCATAATTATTATGTGTGACTTGTTGACTGCTTGGTTTATAGTTTGCAGCTTGTTCTTTATCTTCTTCATAACTTATGTTGGCTTCCAAACTGTCATCATCGTTAAGGGAATTTTCATAATTTTCTTGTTCGTAAACTTGAGAAGTTTCTTTTCTTTCAGGGCTTAGTAACTTTATTTTATCTTTGGTTTGCTTTATATTTTGTTCAATTTCATGCTGTTTTTGTTTATTAAATTTTCTTGAATTAATATTATCTTGCTCCCTACTTCCAAATAATTCCCAAATTCTTTCTTGTATTAGTTTTATTAAGTTCTTGCCTTCATTGTTATCTTTTGTCTGCGCGAATTTGCGATTTGTTATATCTAATTGATTAAGTTTCTTGTCTCCATTTGTTTGAGCATTTTGTTCCAAATGAAGTTTACTGGACACTTCCTTGTGTCTGTTTTGTAATCTCTCTTGGAAGCTTTTTTTGTTGGAGAGTAACACATTTTGTTTTGCTGTACCCTCTTTTAAATGTTCCAAATTTGCTTTAAAATTCAAAGCAACTTTTGGTTTTTCTTTATATTCCTTTTTGTTCTCCTTTTCATTTTTGCTATAAGATTGTTCATCTGGTATTTCTTCGCTATCATTAGTTTCCTTTGAGTATCTTTCAGAGGACTTTGTTGAATCTTTACCATGAACATATGTATAAGTCGAATTAGTGTCATTAAGTTGGTAAGAATAGCTGTCATTATCAATTTTATAGGAGTGTGCAGTGCCTTCTAGCTCATCTTCCTGCTCCTCCTCCTCCCTGTCCTCCTCATCATCATCTTCTGCTTGCTCATCCTCTTCTTCCTCCTCCTCATCATCTTCCCAACTATAACTTTGATTATCTAAATCCTCCTCAGAATCTTCATAACTTTCATAGCCGTAGTGACTAACATTTTCTTCATAATATCCTTTAGAACTATTATCCATTTCTTCACTTTCTTCCTCTGGGCTAGAACTGTAAGGATCTTGTGTAGCTGTTGAAGAACTTGTTGGGGTAAATTTAGGATACTTAACAGTAGTAGTTGTGGTTGTAGTTTTTGTTGTAGTTGAGTAATTTGGCTTAGATGTTGTTTTTAAAGCTGCTGTTGTGTATTTAGGTTTACTGGTGGTTTTCTTTGTAGTTGAGTATTTTGGCTTAGATGTTGTTATGGTTGTTGTCTTGGGTGTGGATGATTTTGCAGCATATTTATGAGGTTTGTTAGATTCTTCATTTACTAACGAAAATTCTTCATTGGCTACTCGTATCAAAGGATTTATTTCTGGAGCAAATGTAGTAGTGCTACTAGCTGCTACTGGGGTAGTAGCTTTACAAATACCTTTGTGTAAAATGAACCACTCTATAAAGATAATATTTAAATTAAATATAAATTCTTATTTATTGAGTTTTAAAGTTCTTACTCTTTCCCGTATTGTTAATTTCCTCCGACAACTGACAAATATTGTTAAAAGTTTGTTTCTTTACCTCAAATATGGCACAAATCGGATCCAATTCTTCATGATCACAAGAACTTAGCGATTCACAACTATCAATGTGAAGCAAAGACCAAGCTAGAGAATAAAATAATCAAAGAAAATTAATCAAAGTTTTCTTAAGGATATTATTGAATTTAAAAGAAAAATCCTTAAAAAGTAATTATTTGAAAAAATTCCTTTAAACCCAAATTAGAATATTTAAATTAAACGAATGCTTTGTTTTATTTGGCAACTCATTTATTTATTTACTTACTCTTTCCTGTTTTTCTTATCTCTTCCTGCAGTTCCTCCAAATCATTAAAAATTTTATTTACTTTACCATTGGTGGCACAAATAGGCTGCAAATCAATGGAAAAACTCTTAGCTGCTTTTATAAGACAAGGTCCTCTGTTAACAAGTTCCCAATCTAAAATATAAAAATATATAATTTATTGAGTTAGTTTTCTTTAAAATATTCATTTCAAACTTACTTTTATCCGTTTCACAATTCGTTCTCAGTAATTCACATTTATTTGGAAATTCTCTTAATTCCGTTTCAAATTGAGCACAAACTGGATTAAATTCCCGGGTACAAAATTGAGGACAATTGTCATCGGAAGCTAGAAAAGTACGTGCTTTTGCGGGACAAGTACCTAAGTTAACAATTTCCCATTCTATAAAGTGAAACAAAAAAAATTATTTAAAATGTTAGTTCTACGATTCGTTTAAAACAAACTTACTTTTTTCGGATTCACAATTTATTCTCTGAAATTCACATTTATTGGGAAATTCTCTTAACTCGTCTTCCAATTGAGCGCATAGTGGAATATATTCCCTTGTACAAAATTGTGGACAATTGTCATTGGAAGCTGGAAAAGTACGTGCTTTTGCGGGACAAGTGCCTAAGTTAACAATTTCCCACTCTATAAAATAAAAATTAGTTAGATTTTGCATAACTTGTTTTATTTAAAACCAACTTACTCTCCTCAGATTCACAATTTATTCTCTGGAATTCACATTTATTGGGAAATTCTCTTAACTCCCCTTCCAATTGAGCGCATAATGGAATATATTCTCTTGTACAAAATTGGGGGCAATTGTCATTGGAAGCTGAAAAAGTACGTGCTTTTGATGGACAAGTACCTAAGTTAACAATTTCCCATTCTGTGGAGTAAAAAGGGTAGCAATTAGTACCATATTAAGTTATTCAATTTGTTTAATACAAACTTACTTTTCTCAGATTCACAATTTATTCTCTGGAATTCACATTTATTAGGAAATTCTCTTAACTCATTTTCCAACTGAGCACATAATGGTATATATTCTCTTGTACAAAATTTGGGACAATTGTCTTCGGAAGCTAGAAAAGTACGTGCTTTTGCGGGACAAGTACCCAAGTTAACAATTTCCCATTCTTGGGGAGTAAAAAGGTAGCAATTAGTACCATATTAAGTTATTCAATTTGTTTAATAAAACTTACTTTTTTCGGATTCACAATTTATTCTCTGGTATTCACATTTATTAGGAAATTCTCTTAACTCATCTTCCAACTGAGCACATAATGGTATATATTCTCTTGTACAAAATTGGGGACAATTGTCTTCGGAAGCTTGAAAAGTACGTGCTTTTGCGGGACAACTACCCAAGTTAACAATTTCCCATTCTGTGGAGTAAAAGTAGGGTAGTAATTAGTACCATATTAAGTTATTAAATTTTTTTTAATACAAACTTACTTTTCTCAGATTCACAATTTATTCTCTGGAATTCACATTTATTAGGAAACTCTCTTAACTCATCTTCCAACTGAGCGCATAGCGGAATATATTCTCTTGTACAAAATTTGGGACAATTGTCTTCGGAAGCTTGAAAAGTACGTGCTTTTGCGGGACAAGTACCCAAGTTAACAATTTCCCATTCTTGGGGAGTAAAAAGGGTAGCAATTAGTATCATATTTATTTATTTGCCTCTTGAATACCAACTTACTTTTTTCCGATTCACAATTTATTCTCTGAAATTCGCATTTATTTGGGAATTCCCTTAATTCAGTTTCAAATCGGGCACATACTGGATTAAATTCCCGCGTACAAAATTGTGGACAATCATCAGTAGCAGCTTGAAAAGTGCGTGCTTTCGAAGGGCAAGTACCCAAGTTAACAATTTCCCATTCTAAAAAGGATAAAAGTTAGTATCATATTTTATATTTAATTATTTTCTCTGTACTTTTTTCCGATTCACAATTTGTTGTTAAAAATACACATTTATTGGGAAATTCTCTTAATTCACTTTCCAACTGAGCACATACTGGATTATATTCTCGGGTACAAAATTTAGGACATTCCTCACTTTGCAGGCTAAGTAAGTTCGAGGGGCAAGTACCCAAATTAATAATTTCCCATTCTTGAAGAAATAAGGGAAAAAATTCGTAAACAATTTTATTAAGTTTCGTTATAAGTACACGAACTTACTTTTCTCGGATTCACAATTAATTCTCTCAAGTTCACATTTATTAGGAAATTCTCTTAGCTCATTATCCAACTGAGCACATACTGGTATATATTCTCTTGTACAAGATTTGGCACATGTTGGTTCTGAAGAGCATTTACCAATTTTAATAATTTCCCAATCTAAATAAAAAAATTAAAAGAACTTATTAAAAGATACAAATAAACAGTTGTATTTTTTAGTCTCTACCTTTATGAGTTTCACAATTTGATCTTAGTAATTCACATTTATTGGGAAACTCTCTCATTTCATTATCAAATTTAGCGCATACTGGTCTATATTCTAGAGTGCAAATTTTGGGACATAATGATTCCGAGGAACAGGTACCAATTTTAATAATTTCCCAATCTAAATAAAAGAAGGAATAAAGGATATTTTTAATAACTTTAATAAATGTAAGGTGATTTAATGTTTACCTTTATCAGTTTCACAATTTGATCTAAGTAATTCACATTTATTTGGAAACTCTTTTACTTCGTTATCAAATTTGGCACAGATTGGTCTATATTCCCGTGTACAAAATTTGGGACAAATTGCCTGTGAGGACAACAAAGCTGGAGAGTTTGAAGGACAACTGCCCATTTTTACAAATTCCCATTCTGTTTAGAAATAAATTCCAATACATTATTGTTAAATATTTCTTAATTCCTAAAAAGAACTCACTTTTATCAGAATTGCAATTTGTTTGTTCAAAAACACATTTATTTAAAAATTCCTCAAAATCATTGCCAGATTTAGCACATATTGGATTGTATTCACGGCTACAAGCTGCAGGACAGGGTGCGGCAATGCGAAGTAAATTTGTAGGGTTGGGAGAACAAGGACCCAATTTAACAACTTCCCATTCTAAAATATAAATAAAGAATTATAAAAATTTAATATATTAGATTTCTTTTTAAAACAAAATATGCAACTAACTTGTATTTGTTTCGCATATGGTTCTCAATAATTCACAATTATTGGGAAATTCTCTTTGTTCGTTATTAAATTCCGCACAAACGGGCCTTAAGTCATCAGTACAAAATTGAGGACACTCAGATTCTTTAACTGTGGTAGCAGTTAGACAAGGACCTTGTTTAACAATTTGCCAATCTTAATATAAAGGAAATATTTTAAATAATTTATTTTTTCCAACTTGTTTAAACATTGTACTTACTTTGACCGCTCTCACATATGGTCCTTTGTAAATCACAATTATTTGAGAATTCTCTTAAATTATTATTAAATTTTGCACATATTGGTTTATATTCCAAGGTACAAGCCTGAGGACATTTTGGTTTTTTAATCATTTTATTCGCAATACATTTACCTTCAAGAACAATTTCCCAATCTAAATTAAGAGAAAAAAATCAACAACTAAGCACTACTCTTTGGTTAAATAAATAAAACTTACTCTCTTCTGTTTCACAATTCGTTCTCTCTAAAGTACATTGATTAGGAAATTCTCTTAATTCATTATTTAATTTGGCACAAACAGGACGATATTCTAAGGTACAAATTTGGGGACATTTAGATTTTGTAAAAGTTTGCTCAGAGTTACAAGAACCCTGGTGAACAATTTCCCATTCTAAAAAAAAATAAAAATGATTTATTTCTCTATTTTTTTTTTTTTGTTATTTTAAAAACAACTTACTCTCATTAGTTTCACAGATTGTTCTCCCCAAAGCACAACTGTTGGGAAATTCTCTCAATAAATTATTCAGTTTGGCACAAACTGGTCTATATTCTAAAGTACAAAATTCGGGGCATTTGCTTTTAGGAGACAAGGCCAATGCCTCAATATTTATATTACTAGGAGTTGAAGTGCAGGGTCCATTAATTACAATTTCCCAATCTTGGAAAAATAATAAATATTAATATTTATTAAAAATTATTATTAAAATCTAAAATCTTACCTTGTTCCGTGTGGCATTTGGTACTCTCTAAGAAACATGTGTTGGGAAATTCTCTCAATTCATTTTGAAATTTAGCACAAATAGGTTGATAGTCTAAGCTACAAACTTGAGGACATTTGGGTTTTTGTGGTAAAACAGAAGCAGAATTTTCGAAACTATTTTGTAAGCTGGAACAGGGACCATTTACTACAATTTGCCATTCTGAAAAATAATAATTTATTTGTTTTACTTAAAATAAACAATCGCGACATAAAAATATATATTTTTACCTTGTTGAGTAGTACATTTGATTGTATCTAATTCACACCGATTGGCAAACTCTCTTATTTCATTTCCAAATTTAGCACATATGGGATTATATTCCAAAGTGCATATCAGAGGACAATTGTTTATTTCACTAGTCAACTCTAAAGCTTTCTGAGCATTTGATTCTTCACAAGGGCCAAGTTTAATTATGTCCCATTCTAAAAAAAATAATAAAAACTATGACTTCATTTTCATAAAAGTAAACGATTTTAAAACTTACTTTGTTTAGTTTGACATATGGTAGTCTTCAATTCACACTCATTCGAAAATTCTTTCACCAAAGTCATAAATCTAGCGCAAATCGGTTGATATTCCAGAGTACAAAACTCGGGACATTCAGAATTTTGTAATTGCAAATTATGTGAACTTGCGGCCTTGTTTTCTTTAAAGTCAATACAACTTCCTGACTGCACTATTTGCCAATCTGCAAAGGTTATAATTTAAAATTTTATTTCGAATATATATTTATAGTATTTTTTTTTTAATTCCTTACCCTTTTGCGTATTACATATTCTTCGCTGAACCTCACAGGGATTTTGAAAACTTTCCTTTTGTCCTGTTAGTTTTTCAATAGCGCATACAGGATCATATACTGGTCCACAGGGAGAACATTGCTTGTTGCATAAATTTAGGGAACATTCAAAGAATTCTAAAAATAATATTTCAATTATTAATACTTTCTGTAAAAGGAAATTTCATGGAAAATTTACTATAAAAGGAAATTCTATCAAAAATTTTCTATGAAATGAAATTCTATCAACAATTTCCTATAAAAGGAAATTTCTTCAAAAATTTTCTATAAAAGGAAATTTCTTCAAAAATTTCCTATAAAAGGAAATTTCATAGAAAATTTCCTATAAAAGGAAATTTCATAGAAAATTTCCTATAAAAGGAAATTTCATAGAAAATTTCCTATAAAAGGAAATTCTGTAGAAAATTTCCTATAAAAGGAAATTTTGTAGAAAATTTCCTATAAAAAGAAATTTTGTAGAAAATTTCCTATAAAATTTTCTATAAAAGGAAATTTTGTAGAAAATTTTCTATAAAAGGAAATTTTGTAGAAAATTTCCTAAAAAAGGAAATATTGTAGAAAATTTTCTATTTAAGGAAATTCTACTGAAAATTTCCTATTTAAGGAAATTTTTTAGAAAATTTCCTATTAAAGGAAATTTTACTGAAAATTTCCTATTTAAGGAAATTTCATTGAAAATTTCCTATTTAAGGAAATTTCATTGAAAATTTCCTATTTAAGGAAATTCTTAACTGAAAATTTACCTATTTTAAGCGAAAAGTTTCGCTACTTAACGCAAATTTTTAACCTGAATTTAAGGAAATTCTACTGAATAATGTCCTAGTTAAAAGAGAATTCTAACTGAAAATTTCCAATTTAAGCGAATATTTATCTAATGGAGAAAAATTTCCTTATTTTAAGGAAATTTCATTGAAAATTTCCTATTTAAGGAAATTTCATTGAAAATTTCCTATTTAAGGAAATTTCATTGAAAATTTCCTATTTAAGGAAATTTTACTGCAAATTTCCTATTTAAGAAAATGTCCTATTTAAGGATATTTTACTGAAAATTTCCTATTTAAGGAGATTTTACTGCAAATTTCCTATTTAAGGAAATTTTACTGAAAATTTCCTATTTAAGGAAATTTTACTGAAAATTTCCTATTTAAGGAAATTTTACTGAAAATTTCCTATTTAAGGAAATTTTACTGAAAATTTCCTATTTAGATTTCTTTTACAAGAAAATTTTATTGAAAATTTCCTCTACAAGGAAATTTTATTGAACATATCCTTCACAATGAAATTTTATTGAAAATCTCCTTTACAAGGAGTCTTTATTGAACATTTCCTTTACGAGGAAATTTTATTGAAAATCTTTACAAAGAATTTTTATTCAAAATTTATTTAACAAGGAGCTTTTATTGAACATTTCCTTTACAAGATGTTTTTATTGAACATTTCCTTTACAACGAAATTTTATTGAAAATTTCTTGTACAAGGAAATTTTATCAACAATTTCCCTTAAAAGGATATTTTATTAAAACTTCTTTTACAATTTTCTTTACAAGGATATTTTATTAAAACTTCTTTTACAATTTTCTTTACAAGGAAATTATATTGAAAAATTCCTTTACAAGGAAATTTTATTAAAAATTTCTTTTACAAGGAAATTTCATTAAAAATTTCATTTACAGGGAAATTTCATTAAAAATTTCCTTTACAAGGAAATTTCATTAAAAATTTTCTTTACAAAGAAATTTTATCGAATTTCCCATACAAGGAAATTTTATTGAATATATCCTAATGCAAGGAAATTTCCAATACAAAGAAATTTCATAGAAAATTTCCTATGTATGGATATTTTAACAAAAATTTCCTATTCAACAAAATTTTATCGAAAATTCCATATTCAGGAAAATTTTTTTGAAGATTATATTAAATATTTTCTACTTACCCTGTTGTCCTTGCAACAAACGCTCATAATTTTTCACTTCCAAAAAACATTTATTTTCAAAATATACAAACTCTTCACCATTTGTAGCACACAAGGGCTCTTTCACTTTGGGACATTCACCCCCACCCATTTCATTATAATTCACAACTTTAACATCATTTGAATGTTGGCCACTAAATTCCTCAGGCTTAAAAGCAAAAACCCTTAAGTCAAGGGCTAAAAGTAATAAAATTAGAAAATCCATTATGTTTTGCAGATGGTATTAAAAAAACTCTTAACCTAATACTAAAGACTTCAAACTAAAACAATAGTAATTTATAGTAATTTGGTAAAATAATAATGTAATGCAATAATCTCAAGCTCAAGAATACAATCAAAATGAACGTGTTATTTATTTATTTATTTATTTGTTTTTGTTTTTTAGAATCAAAGAAAAAGGGCTTTTATTCTGAATGAGTTTTTTTTTACAGAAAAAACGTGTTAAAAAATATACTTAAGTATCTTAAAAATATTAAACCAAAGAGGCAATGGTCTTCTTTTTTTTTTTCTATTAAGACAACTTGATAAAGCTGTAAGACTGCTTAGAATCCTACCAAACACACGGGTGAATGAATTAATGTAAACAAATTTTAAAAATATTTGTCCGGAAGAATGTAAAACACGTAGTATGCAGTCAACGTAGCTTAAAGTGTTAAATTGATAAATTAGCATTTTCATTTTCTAGACTAAAAATTCTGGTTATAGTCTGGTATTAATCGCCACTCTTTTTTTAACAGTTTCTCTTATAAAAGAGATTTGTAATATTTGATACCTATAAGAGAGATGGTATCTTTAAACAAACAGTTAGTTGTTAGTTTTGTTTAAGCCATAATAAAACTTAAGAGAGTAGGCTAAGATCTCAGCTGATAACAATGACAGGTGTTTTTTGTAACAGAAATAAAAAGAGAATTTTTTAACTTAAACAAGAGAAATAAAACAAAGCTAACAAATAAACAAACCACCAAACAAACAAAAAAATAACAAAGATCATTAAAAATAGCGGCTTAAACAAACTACAACCAGTTAAGCCATAGTTATGTAGATACAATACAATCAGTTTAAATGTTTAGGCCGTTTAACCCAGACGTGTTGTTAACAATATAACGGAACGAAAAAGAAAAAGAAAAATACTCGATGTATTTAAAATAGTTATGAAATATTAAGCTAACGTATTTGACAATTACGTTAAGCTAAAAGAAAATACTTTAAAANAATAGTTAATAAAAGAAAGAAAATCAATAGAAAAAAAAACATATTTTTTTAAATAAAAAAAAAAAAATAATTATAATTATAATTACAATACCAAAACTTCTAAAAATTGTTTGGTAACAAAGTGTTAACAGATAAAGAAAATTTAAAATTTAAAAAGGTATTAAAAGTGAATTTAAAGCTGTTTTTTATACATACAAAATCTAAGAATTTTATTTTAAATAAAAGAAAAAAAATTACTAGAATTTAAAAAAAAAAATGCATAAATTATCATTAATTAATTTTATTGTTTTAATTTTCAAAACCCCTAAATACCAGTTAAAAGTTACTGTATTAAATAAAAGTTAAAAGTGTTTAAAATACAAACTATTTCAATCACACTTAATTGGTTTGTAATAAAATAAAACCAACTACTATGTTTTAAAAGAAATTTTAGTGTTTTAGTTATAACTAGATACTTTTGTATCTGATTAATATTTTTTAAAAAGAAGGTCATATTCAAAATTTATTTGAATTTTTTTTATTTATAAAAACAAAAAACAAACAAACAAACTTTATATAAATAAATATATTAACCTATATATTAAACACTTCAACGGATTTTAGCATAAATTTGTTAAATATTTTAATTATCTTTAGTTTATAATGCTAAGACCACAATAATAGATTTGCTAAAACAGCTAATGTGGGAAAAATTTTAGATTATGAAGGAGATCATATTAAAATTTAAAACACAAAAAATATTAAATTCACAACAGTTTATAAAAAAGACGCTGTATGTTAAAATTTATAATTTATATTATAAAAGTAAATTTTGTATCTAAAGGTTACAATTATTTACTTTATAAAACATGTGCGCATTTTGGTTTCTAAAATGTATTAAAATTATCTTAACTAAGTATTTTTTACATTAAAGATACATTTTTATATAAAAAATATTTTTTAAAATGTGCTTTCATTCATTAAGATAATTTCGAATCTTTAAGATTGTTTTAAATCTTATCATTACTATTGAAAATATTTTTATCAAATTTTATTTTAATTTATTTATATTTAAAACATACTTCTCTTAGTCAGTGTTCACACACAGCAATTTTTGTTGTTGCAATTTTCAGTTTGTTTTCGAGAGAGAAGTAAAAAATACTAAGCCTTTTTATTTTCTTTAACTCTTTCATTTACGAAGTCAGAATTGTTTTGAATCTTATCGATACTATTAAAAATATTTGAAAGATACTTCTCTTAGTCGGTGTTCACACACAGCAATTTTTATACATTAAAAAGACTTTAACATTATGGTTTCTAAAATGTGTTAAAGAAAAATACATTATTATATAAAAAATAATTTTTAAAAGATGCTTTCAATCATTAAGATACTTTCGAATCTTCAAGATTGTTTTAAATCTTATTGTTACTATTAAAAATATTTTTATCAAATTTTATTTTAATTTATTTATATTTAAAAGATACTTCTCTTAGTCAGTGTTCACACACAGCAATTTTTGTTGCTACAATTTTGAGTTTGTTTTCGAGAGAGAAGTGAAAATAATACTAAGCCTTTATATTTTTTTAACTCTTTCATTTACGAAGTCAGAATTGTTATGAATCTTATCGATACTATTCAAAATATTTGGAAGATACTTCTCATAGTCTGAGTTTGTTGGCGGGAGAGAAGAAGAATATATGTACTAAGCCTTTACATTTTCTTTACCGACTTAGATTGTTTGAAAGTAAAAATATTTGTGACGATATTTTCTTATCAAATAGATATTGTCTAATAAATGTATTCCAATCTTAAAGATAAATTTATTAGATAAATTGGTTTATTTAAAAATATGATGACATCTACTTTTACTATTATAACGCATTCTAAGAGATTAAGATAAATAATTTCTTCAAAATAGAAAAAAAATTTTAATTATCGACGTTATTGTATTTAATTCAAATCATAGATAAAAAATACATTTGCATGAATCTAAAAAATATATCTTCAGCAATATTTGCAATATTTTAAATGATCTTTATATATATACCACAAATACCAATAAGGAAAAAGATTCTTTAGTACTTCAATGTTTAAAAGATTGTACTTTAATATAAAAAAAAACTTGGACTAAAATTATACTTATTATATGAAAAATACTTAAGTATCTGAGTATCTGAGAAATCGTTTTACTTTGTATCCCTATGACTTTAAACAATTGGAATGTATCTTTAAAATATATATTAGTATCTGAAAGATATACAAAAATTTAATTGGTAAAAATATTCTTTAGTACCTAAAATATATTCAAAACTTTTGTTGTATATTAAAGAAAAATTTGTATAAATAAATGATTTGCATCTATTAGTAACCAAATTAAAATTTAATGATTTTTTGTTTCAACATGGCTTAATTTCAGAAGTATTAAATGTATATATTAGTATCTGAAATATATGTAAAAATCACTTTATTATCTAAAAGATATTTTGATATCAACAAAAAATAATAAAAATAATATATTTTCCATTAGTATCTAAAATTATTTTAAAAATCCTTTTTAGTATCTAAATGATTTAATTTCAAAATAATATATCTGAAAGATATATAAACATTACTTTAGTACCTAAAAGACATTTAAATACAAAAAAATAGATTTGTATTTAATACCAACAAAATATAATTTTGTATCTTATATGAAATAGATACTTTTTGTATCTGGAAGATTTGAAATTATTGATTATAAATGTATTTTTCAAATACAAAATGTATTTGAAAAATACATTTTTTATATCTAAAGAATTTGAAATGAATTTTATAGATAAATTTGTTACTAAATATATAAGATATGGTTTTGTATCTTATGTCAAAAAGATACTTTTTGTATCTGGAAGATTTGATAATTTATTAAAGATAAATTTTGTAACTAAAAATAATGCTCTTTATTTTTAGTAACAGAGGATTTGAAAAATATAGAAAAATATAATATTTCTAAGTATCCGTTAGATACGTAACGAAAGGATACTTAGGTATACAAAAGTAAGATTTACTTTGTACTGAGTATTAAAGATTTAAGAAACTTGCAATTAAAGATCCATTTTATATCAAAAAATATAATATGCTTTCGTATCAGAGTGTATAAGGATACACAACATATAAAATTTAGTATTTAGAAGATGGTTTTATATCAATAATTTATATTTGAATGACAACTTTGTAACTATAAAGAAAATTTACTTCTAAAAAACAAAACAAATTTTTCCTTGAAAATAACATAATCAAAACTGAGTTTATTTCCGTGTAGGTTTTTGAGTAAATAAATTTGATTTAAATAAATCATTAAATATTGTTTGAATTAGTTAAAAATTGTAAATAATATTGAAGTAGTATTAGTTCAATTTAACTAAAAGTCTTTTAGTAGCTCACATATTATGTTCCTTTAAAATTCATATAATATAGAGTTCTAAATCATTAATTTTTATTTAATAACTCCTTCCTTATTAGTCATTTTTCACCTAAATATTATCTTAAAATGTATTAAAAGCGATTAAGAATTTTGTTATAACTTTGTTATAACCCAACTCAATTATATGCATAACATATTCATTTTTTTTAATAAAAAAAAAAGCAAACATCCCACTTCCATATAACATATTCATATATGATATGATTTAAATTCAAACAATATTTACATATGAAAACCAAATAAAATATTTTGTTTGTTAGTAATAAGAAGCAACTTTTTCCTAACAAAAGTAAATCTTCTTGCTGTATAACGGTTCGATCAATTTAAACTATAATAAAAACTATATATTTTTTTTTTTTGGTTTTGTTGCTTTTGTTATAAACTACCATCAGTTGTTATTGTTTCTGCCCCCTTAACAAAAGAAAACCAGAACCAAACCCAATAATCATCATGCATAAACTTTAGCTTAAAATATGTACATATGTATGTATGAGTAATAAAAAAAGAACTTATACTTATATGGAAAATAAACGAAAAATATAAAAAAAAAGAAAATATATTAAAACTATAACATTAACCTGTTGTGGGACGGGCCATAGGAGTAAGTATGGGAGTTATAAAATAACACCTGTTATCTCATTTTAATAGAATTTTTAATTGTAATAGAAAGTAATAAAAAATGTAAAAGTAAACTTTGATTTCACTGAGTTGAAGTCTGTAAATATATTTGAATTTTAATGTTTTAAAATTATCTTAAGATCATTTATTACTTTTATCTTAGGTCCTTGACCAAATTAAGCTTTAATTATAGGTCTTTATTTTGTTTCAAATTCGCTTCAATTATAAGCTTTTAAGTTCAAATCAAATAATAGTGGACCTATTATTTAATTTGATTCCTTTTTGGTTCCAAGTGAGCATGAATTGTAGATCTTTTTTAATCCTAAATTTGTTTAATTTTAAGCCCTTCAACAAACCCAAATGGAGTTTAATTGAATGACTATTTAATGCTCTGAATCAGCTTCACTAAAAATATAATTGTCTTTGGGAGAGTGAAAAATGCACTCAAAGAATATATCAGTTTAATAATTCTTCAATAAAACTTATTTTTTATTTACTTTACTTAAACTTATAATTTATTAAAATAAAAAATATAATTATCATTCTCCCCACTTTAATTTAAAACATTAATATTGACTACCAAACAATTAATTTCCATAATTTTTTACAGTGTATTTAGTACTCTCTGCACTTTAGCAACGGTTAAATAAAACAGCGTAATAGTACGTGTAAACATAGCACAATTGTGCTATGATATTGACATCCCTTATGTAAATCGTTCTACAGTTCCAAATTAGCTTTATTATAGTCATATTTCCAAATGAGTAAATTTAGTTTATTCTTATGTCCATTTATAGTTCCAAATTAGTATAAATTGTAGATCTTTATTTAGTCCTAAATTTGATTTAATGTAAATACTCACAATAATACCAAACTAAATTTAGTTTTAGATCCATTTAGAGTTAAACTTTTTCCATTTATAGTTTTACATCAGTTCCAAAAAAGCTTTAAATGTAAGTCATGCTACAGTTCAAAGTTAGCTTTAATATAGTTATAGTTAAAAATTAATAAATGTAGTTTATTTTTATGTCCAATTAGTATTAATTATAGGACTTTATTTAGTCGTAAATTTAATATCAAGACCCTCAATAATACCAAACTGAATTTAGTTGTGGGTCCATTTATAGTTCAACTTTTAGCATTTATAGTTCCAAATTCACTTTAATTGTAAATTCATTTATAGTTCCAAATTAGCATAAAACATAGGTGTTCTTTTAGTCCTAATTTAACTTTGATTTCCAGTTCTTCTGTAACCCCAATTTGGGTTTCATTCTATGCCGTTTTAATGCTCTAATTTAGCTTTAATTGTAGATCCATTTATAGTTCTAAATAAGCTTTAAATATAAGTCATTCCATTAGTTTTATATTAGTTTCAATATAATTATTTAGTTAAAGTTCCAAAAGTAGTAATTAAGTTCGTTTTAAAGTCCCAAATAAGCTTAAATAGTAGATTTTTATTTAACCATAAATTGGCTTTCATTTCAGACCGTTTTAAAGCCCTAAATAAGCCTTAGTTGCACATCCATTTATGCTTCCCAATTAGCTTAAATTGTAGCACCATTTAAAGTTTCAATAGAAGAGGTTTATAGAGTCCCAAAATAGCTTTGATCTTAGGTCATGTTATAGCACCATTTAAAGCTTCAAATTAACTTCAATAGAAGGGGTTTATAGAGTTCTAAAATAGCTTTCATCTTAGGCCATGATAAAGCTTTCAATTTAATTTAAAGACGCAAAATAGTACCTAATTAGCTTAAATTGTCGAAATTATTTATTCATAAATCTTCTTTTATTTTAGACCCTTTTAAAATCCTACATAAGCTTTAATTTAACATCCGTTTATAGTTCCAAATAAGCTTAACTTGTATGTGCATTTAAAGCTTCAAATTAGCTTCAATAGAAGAGGTTTTGAGAATTCCAAAATAGCTTTGATCTTAGGTCATGAAAAAGCTCTCAATTTAATTTAAAGTGGCAAAATAATTCTTAAGAAGTTTTAATTTTTTTATGATTCCCAATAAGCTTTAACTATAGCTTTTTCTTTTAATTTTTCATCTTACGAATTCCCAAAGTCCTAATTTTGATTTAATTAGAAAGGTTATAAACTTTCAAATTAGCTTCAACTATAGGTGTTTTTATAGACCCAAATTAGTTTTATTTCAATAGTTTTTATAACAAAATGTTTTGTAATAATTTCAAACACTCAAGAGGTTAATTTTCTATTTCTTCAATTTTGTTTTAACATCTATTAAGAAAAGATCATTCAACCAATCATATGTATATTTACACAAATCCAAGAATGTATGTTAAATTGTGTAGATATGTGTTGTTATTATTTTTTCTCAATATGTTTTTTTTCTTTTTCTCTTCTAGTTTGAAATATAATACAAAATAACATAAAAGTACATAGAATACAATACATCATCATTATTATCGATTACGCGATTTTGTAACCATCAGCTATTTGAACTCTATAATGCAAACTATGAAATTCAACCAGCCATAGATAGTTAGATATCTTTAAAATAATAATAACAACAAAAAAAAACTAAATCTTACTACATATGTACATATATGTATATAAAAGCAAATACAGTCTCTCTAACATCAATGCAATCAGCCTTAATGTTCTTTTATGCATCATAGAATTACGGCAAGTTGCTTGCAATAAGCTAAAATAAACAATAACAACAATAATATTGAACGAATGAAAGGTATACAAAAAATAAAAAATAAAATAGTCAACCATAACGTTGTAATGGTAACGAAACGAAAACAAACTACTCCAATAAACCGGCCTGGAAAACTTCAACCATCATCTGTTAATAGTATAACTTATGTGCGTACATATGTTAACCAAAAGCGAAAAACAAACATTCATTTCTGAAAAAGCAAAAAACAAAAAATGTGCTGCGAATGTTGTTGCTTTTTTTCTTCTTTTATTCTAACGGTAAAACGAGTATTATTACACTATTTTTATAGTAGTCTTCCTCTACATCATCGACCACAAAAAGATCATCTGCAACAACTTTGGTTTAGTTGGTAATATAGGAAATATATATTCGAACTGCTTCGAAATGACGTTGCTTTTTTTTCATACTCATGGTTCTTTGCATCTTTCTCTTTGTTAGTTTCCGTTCCTCTCTTGGCTGCTGAATGCCCCCTCGCTCTTTGTTAAGCAACTGGCCAGCACCATGTTGTTTTTCTTAAGAATATTTTTTTTTTTGTCGATAATGAAAGAAAACTATCTTAAAGATTTTCTTTTTTTTTTACATATACATACATATATTCATTGTATAAATGTATTGAAGTAATACCAATTTTGTGTTGAAAGACATGCGGAAAATGTATTGTTTTTTTTTTTTTCTTTTATTTGTAGTTTGCTTTTTTCCTGTGAACCTGTCATCAAAATATTGGGGGGTATTATTGATGTAATCATGGGGTTTGTAACATGGGGAAATAATAAATATTTAATTGTAAGAGTTGTCGGAAATGAGTTATATTATTATAGCTATTGCGTTATTAGTTTAAAAATTCATTAGGTTCATTAGGAAAAAATACCATAAAGTTCTAATAGGTTCATAAATTCTCAAGAGAATGATAAATTTCATGTGAAAAATAACAATAATTTGTTTGCAAATATAACAAAATTATTTAATTAAATATAAAAGAAAGAGATTAAAATATTATTAAAGCTATTGCCTTATTAGTTTAAAAATTCATTGAGTTCACTACTAGAAGAAAGAGTATCATAAAGGCTCTTAAATTCTCTTAATAAATTTAAAAAATATGTTTTTAACTGTAAAATAAATAAAATTTTGTTTCCAAGTTTAAAATATAAGTATAAAGATTAATTAAAACAAATATTCTTATGACAAAATTCTTGAATTCTTTTTAATTTTTAAAATTGTATTAAAATTTCCCCATAATTACTCTAAATCGAAATATTCTAATAAATCAAACTCAACTTTTACATTTAAAATTCAATTACAAATAATACATAATCAATTATTTTATTAATTGAAACTCAAACTATTACATGTTTTTTTTTTTTATTAAAATTAGAAATTGTTTTTATTTGATTAATTTTTTAATAAAATGAATTAAGAAGAATAGTTGAAATATAACAAAACATTTAATTTTTATTAAAAATATTTAAAAGATTTTAATTTAATCTCATAAATTATTGATACAAACAAAAAAGTATTTGTACCATATTTGGTCTGCGTATTTTGAAAAAAAAAATTGGAAAATTTTCAATTAAATTTTTAATTAAAATTCTAAATTTATTTATAAAACGTAGAAAAATCTGAAATACAATTTCAATGACGAATAATTTAATTGAAACTTATTAAAATTTGTTTATTTTTTAATCAAATTACACAGAGAAAAATATTGCAAATAATTTTTGTAAAATTATTAATTATTTGTATTGGAATTTAATTACATTATTTATTAATATAATTAACTTTATAGATTAGTTTAAAATTATCTTCAAAAAAATATATAAAATTAAAAATTTTTCTAAAAGAAAAATATAAAAAGGAAATAAATTTAAGTCAATTTTCAACAGCTTTCAGCTCATTATATCTATTTAAGAAAAATAAGTAATAATAAAATCAACTAATGTACTTATTAAAATAATAATATTGATAATTGAAGAAAAATTAACGAAAAATTAATTGCTATAAGCAATTTCGTAATTGAAGTCGATTTTCAATTTTTTTCTGAGTATCACTTTTTTATTATTTTTTATTTATTTATTTATTTTTTTTTTTTAATAATTTAATTAATATTAAATTCATATAATAGTTAGAAAATAAATTGTTTTATTTTTTGTAAAAAAAAAAAAATATATTAGAAATATGAATTTGATTTCACTTAAAAAAGTTATTCAAACATATTTTATCTGTGTATTTTGAAAAATTTCTAAACGTAAAAATATTTTGGGAAAATTTTCAATTAAAATATTAATTAGAATTTGAAACGATTTTAAATATTTTAAAATTCAATATGTTATTCTAAATAGAAATATTATAAAAAATAATAATCAAAACACCAAAATTCAATTTCAGTTAGGAATACACTTTCCATTAAATAAATTTAAATTATCACTTTTTTTAATCATAATTGATTAATAAGATAAATTGATTTATTTTTATAAAAAAAATCAATATTGATCTAATATTATTAATTGATACTATATGACAAATAATTCAAAACCAATAAATTGTTTAATGTTTAATTTTGATTGTTTAAATAATTTATACAAATAATTATATAAATAGATTTATTCTTAGATAAATCTTTCAATGGACTATTTCTTCTATATATTCGGAAAATAGTATTTTGGGAAAAAATCAATTAAAGTATTAATTAAATTTTTTAAAAGGTTTCAATTAATATTATAATTAAATAGATTAATTATAAACAATGTATCCTATCTAGTAAAATTTAAACTTTAAATACAAAATCTTTAAATCAAATTTTAATTACAGAGAAAAATATATTTCAAATTATTTTTTAATAAAATTATTAACTAAATTTGTATTGGAGTTTAATTANNTGACTAATTTTTGAACAATCTTCAGCCCGTTATGTCGTTTTTAGAAATAACAGTAATAATAAAACCAATTATTGTAGTTACTAATATTATCATTTTGATGATTAGAGCAAAATCAATTAAAAATTAATTAATATAACAAATTTCGTAATTGAAGTCGTTTTTTTACTTTTTTCTGTGTATAAATAAAATTTTAAAACAATTATTCTATTAATTAGAAAAAAAATTATAATCAATTATTTAGATTATTAGTTTTTTATTTATAATCGATCGTTATATTAATTGATACAATAAAACAAATAACTAGAGCCTATAAATTGCTTCAATTTTTGTAAAAAATATTAAAAACTTGAAATTTTGATAAATTGAATAATTGATACAATTAAAAAATGTAATTGAATAGTTTTTTCTTTGAGATTTTTTCAGTGTATTTTAATATAAATAATGTGATTTTTAAGTGTTGAGACTTTAAATGGGAAAAGTTCACCAATCACCAAAATATCCCTGTGGAAAATTGGTAGCAATTGGTACAATAGTACAAGTTCCTCAGTACCAGTTTAGTACCAATTGACACCTAATAGTTTAACCAGTGAGAGCTAAAGAGCAATGATAAGTGTAAATAGTCTTTTACACATAAGATAAGT
Organism: Phormia regina; assembly: GCA_001735545.1. Lineage (NCBI taxonomy): Eukaryota > Metazoa > Arthropoda > Insecta > Diptera > Calliphoridae > Phormia > Phormia regina. The sequence continues at coordinate 28,863 of MINK01172903.1, forward strand.
AAAAGTAACCTGGGTTCAAGTCAGCATTAACAACAAAACATAAATTGTTGCAAATATTTAAAAAATATACAAAAAAAAAAAAAAAACAAATTCCTATTTGTTTTTACAAAATTATATTATATTTATTAATACAGATCAGATAATACACAGATCTAACCTTTCGGGTTAGATCTGTGACCTGTTCTAAAACTGGTTTCAAAGGGTGAATTTATATCTCCTAGGCCAACGTCATATAAAATTTTAGAACTAGAACCGGTCCCTGTTACTTTGGACCGGGATTGGTCCAAACATTACATGTTTTGTGTTAGTTCTTTTCCCTCTACGGATATTAAAAAATAATGTATTCAATTAAAATCTTGCTTAAACTTCCCACCAAAATTATTATAACATATAAAACATATAATTATGTAAAAATATAAAACTGTTTCCAATTAATAAATTAATTAAATCATTCAATTCAAATAAAATCATACTTGAATTTTATTTTTACTTGAATATATTCATAAATTTTTGATGCAAATTGAAACAACTGTGTTAATTGAAAAAAGACGGTAATCATTTTTTGTGTGCTCTGTTTGATATTTTGCAAATTGAGATAAAAGTTTAAAGAAAAATTAAATTCCCTCTTAGGATGTTTGTCTTGATAAAAATGTGTCTAATGTAAACACTATGTAAGGAGTTGTCGAAACATATATTGAACGATACACAAGAATATGCAAATATGAATTCCTAGTTAAATATTATAGATACTATAAAATTACCAGTATCCCTATCACCTTTCGGAGCCATTAATTATATTTACAAAGCTAACAACAAAATAAAAAAATTTTATGATAAAAATTATGGGTTAATAAACATAAAAATTAAAAAAACATCATGACTACAAAGTACTTAAATATTAATTAAACACACACTGTTAAGTTTATAGCAATTAAATTTTATATAACCAAATAATTTCAAATTCCACAATCAATTTTTTAAAACTATAGCTTATATAAAATTCGTTGTAGCCTCATCCTAATTTCCTAACTTTTATCATATGGAAAATTTTTTTATATAAAGAAAAACTTTATAAACATTTTACCAAGAATAGAATTGAAGAAGAAAAAGTAAAAGAAAAACCTGGAATTGTTTACAACCAGAACTATAAAATAATTCTACTTTAACAAAAAAAAACATTCATTTTTCTTAAATCGCAAAAAAAAAAACTAAAAACAACAATACATAGCTCTTAAACTCAATCTCAGTTGAGGTAACCCCATTTAAAAATTGTGTCAAATAGATTTTGTTTTTAAGCTTAAAAGTTTTAAGAATGTCCTAAATTTTGCTGTCAAATGTGTCGTTCTAAAACTAACAACAATAAAACTACAATAAAACAATTTAAATACGAGTAGTAATAGTAAATATAGCATCATATTAATCCTAGAGAAAGAGTTATACGAAAAACTCCAACAGCTTGTGTTGTAAAATTTTCCACTAAACATTACAAAAACAATTTAAAGCAATTATGTTGCAATATTAGTTTTATTGTGGTGGCCAGTCAACCAGCCAGCCAAGCTTCACTTTACTTTTCTACATATTTAGTTTAACTTAAAAAAAGTTTATCAAACAAATGTTTCTTCTAAGAGTATTTATGTCTAAATTTTAACAGGAAAATTATTGTTATTTACTTTTGCACTTCAATTTTTTTTTAAGTTTTTAAGCAAATGAAAAATCTTTATCTTTAATGAAAAGTTCAAAAGGTTATTTAACTTAAAGGGAAAATTGTTTATTGAATTGCAACTTTTAAAGGCAACATTTAAACCTTTTTAAGTTGTAGTTTAAGAAAATTTTAAAATAGGAAAATGATGAACTCATGAGAACTTTTGTTGGTTATTCTATTAATGCTGAGGGGAGAAGAAAAAACAAAGTTTCCCATAAATTATTGGTTTATTAAATTAAAGCGTGCCTAGGGGGTTTTAAAAGAAGATTAGTTAGTTAACTTGTTTAAGACATTGTAATTTTTTTGTTAAGACAAATTTAAAGCCTGAGAATCTTGAATTATTATGTTAAAGCTTTAAAACATATTCACATCTATAAGTGAGGATGATCGTCACAAAGGTGGGGTATTAAAATTTAAAACATAAAACTATATTATAGTAACCAAGTACATTTTTTTCCTTACGGACTTTTATTGACATTCATGTTGTGTATGAAAAAAATTAATCATCAGATTTGGCCCCTAAAGGCAATGGGCACCGATCAATGCTTTAAACCTACAGATCTTTAATTATTCAATCTATCATATAATATGAGTTTTAAGCCCTATGTTTGGTTTAAACTTATAAAAAATGATATATAATATATCTATTTTGTGTTTAAAACGTTTCTTCTTAAAAAATTTAAAATTATTTCTTTTAATAAAATTAAAACTTTTAATATTGTTTTGGACACGGCCTTACCACACTGTCTTAGTCTACTGTACTACCAAAACCTACACGTAATTAATTATTGAATCTAACATTCGGCATGAATTTTAAACCCTATGATTGGTTTAAACTTATATGCAAAATTATATATAATATAACTATTTTGTATTTAAAACGTTTTTTGTTAATAAATTTCCAATTAATCTGAATTAAAACTTTTAATATTTTTTTATACGGCCTTACTGCACTTTCTTACCTTACTTACTGCATTACCAAAAGTGGAAGCAAACATTTAATTTAATAGTGTAAAATGATATATTATATAACTTATAGTTATTAGTTATTAACTATTTTGTATTTGGAGTTTTTCTTGTTAAAAAATTTAAATGAATCTTTTTAACAAATTTAAAATATTTAATATTGCTTTTGAATACCTCCTTACCTATACTGTCTTACCTTACTGCATTACCAAAAATAGAAGGAAACATTTAATTTTATTTTTTTGCGTTTCAATTATTTGAAATTAATTTCCTACAAGAATAATCAATTCGAAATATTTATATGATATATTATTTTAAAGGAAATTGTGTCTTCTTTAAAACTATGTATAACAAATTTGACTTTTTAAAAATTTTATAATATTTTTCTTAAAATAAAACAAACAAATGCAAAATGTGTTTACAGGAATATTTACTTAACGGTTATAGGTATTCAAGTCATTTTTGTATATGTTATAAAATATTTAATTTAAAATTGATAAATATAAAGATTAAACATAAAAATTTTGATTATAGAAAATATGGATATTTTTGGAAAATTGCCTCTTCATACTAAATTTACTAGTAGTTTGTCATAATTTTTATCCAAAACCTTTAAGAATATATTGAGCTTTCTAATGAAATTGCCGAAGTAGAGAAATCAACTATAATTTTTTTAAAGACTCACGAAATCGAATTTTACTTCCAATTTTTTTTAATTTTTAACCACAGTTGTATGTAGGGAGATCATTCAAAACTTTTCCAAATTACTCTTTTGCTTGAGGTCCTATTTCTGAGGAAATAGCAAAAAATGTTATACATTTTTAATAAAATTTAAAAAATAAATATATAAAGTTACTTTTTTGGTTAAAAATTTTAATTTTTGAAATTTTGATTCTGAAATTTTTTCTTGTTATCGAATAGAGATAACAAAATTTCTTTCTTTAGCATCATTCAGAAAATTTTAGAGAATTTCGACATATTTTTAGAAAAAATTTATAAATTTTACTTTAAAATTTTTAAAGAAAAAATCCCTAAAAAGCCAAAAATGAGAAATAAAATTTTTAAAGTCAAATATCTTTTAAATGGTAAGAGTTGATTAAGTACAGCAAACATTTCTTTTCCTTGTTTAGGAGAATTCAGAGATTTACAAAAATATATAAAATTGGTTGGTATCTGCCCGATATGCTGCCATATGTTTTTAACAATCGCGATGATCAACTTTAAGCCACTGTAGCGCATTTCTTACTCTACCTAATCACTCCAGCTAACAACATTGTGAAAGCCTAACTCCACCTCTATTGATATTACAAGTTTTTTTTTTTGCATTTGGCTCCACTGTGCTTTATTAATTAAATCTGAAGAAATTATCGGAGAGTATTGAAGTCTATATTAAAATTTCAATTCATGATTCTTCTTCCACTTGAAAGTAATTTTTAAGAGCATTAATTTTGAGAATCAATAGCAAAGCACTTTTAAGATCGAAGTTCTAGAAGTGAATGCAGCACCTCCCAGCAGATGAAAGAAGAACTAAATGGAATTACTAAAATACTATATTACACCATTATTTTCAACCAAATTCACTATAAACTCGTTTCCATTTTATATAGTATATCATGGGACACAAAACATTGCTCTCTTTCCTCCTGACCTCGACCCGAAAAATTTAAAAGTGGGTTTTCAAGCACATTTTTGGAAAATAATATTACTATTAAAACGAAAATAAAACTTAAAGCAGAATAGTTATTATAGCGAAATTTAGACACAATTTAGATACATTTTTTTAAAGTCAAGGAATTAAAAAAACAATTACTTTTTAGAACGAAAATATACAAAATCCCAGTCCGAAGAAAACTTGTGTCTGAAATAGTATTTTATCATTAAAATGATCACCCAGCCGTATTAAAACAAGTGACACAAGAAATATTTTCGGGATCTTTAACCCACATATAAGGTTATATAACTAATATGTGTTTTTGTTGATATCAGCTTTAAGAATTAAAAAAAATATTTTTTTTTTAATTAAGGTTTAGCGAAACCTTGGGTCGAACTGTTACCCAAAGCGTCTACGATTGTGCTTCACACGCATTTCTCTTAAGAACTGCTTATGTATGTGTAAAATTGTGTTTCCTTTAAGTCATAAATTAATTTTTGGATAATTAAAGTTGAAGATCAACCTTCTACTCTAATTATGTACTATGGAGCTGTGTTCCTCCAAATCATCTGAAAAATACCTCTTATTATTGATAATTTTATTTAGATATATCCAAGGGTTTGAATATTACAAAATTATTTTAAAAAAAGTTTTGACGCCATTGTGATCGTACTTTACCGCAAATGACGATCATTTCTTATATAATATATAAAGGATCTTGTCTGGTCCCCTTATTACTTTTCTATCATCCAAAAATTGTATTTTACCTTTGGTCACCTTGAATCGAATTTATTCTTGATTGTCGTGAAAAATTCCTTTAAAATTTGTAACTCATGTTACCATAAATTGTTGTTGATAACAAAATAACAACAAGACAAAAAAATTTAAAAAATAGAAAAATACAAACAAATTCCTAGCTACACCCAAAATAAACGTTTTGGTTAGATGTTTGTTTTTTGATGTTTTTTTTATAAGTTTTCTATCTAAGCGCACTTGTATATTGATCTTAAAAACCATAATTGTCTTTATGGCGTTTAAGCTGTTTTACGAGAGCAGCTTGTTGCTGTTTTTTTTTTTTTTTTTTTTTTTTTNNAAGCAATCACAAACAATTCTGCCAATATGTTTTTTTTTTTAAACAAGTCAGTCTGTCAGTTAGTCATTTGCACACTTAGACTGACATTCAGTTATAAGAGTGTGTATAACAACTAACTGACCGGTTTTTGTGTTGATGTTTAAAGTTTTGATTTGTATCTAAAATTAAAGACAAATATTTAACCGGTAGTTCTGAATATTTATTCATTAAGATCCACAAAAATTGGTTGATTTGTTAGGGAATTGCTTCACAGTACTTTGATCCCATACAACGATGGGACAAAACATAGAAGGAGTTTTGGTTCATTAATATTAGCTTTAAATTCTCGGATTTTAGCGACCTCTAGTAGCCACAAAAATAACTTTATGCTAAAAAAAATATTTTTAAATTATATGTTTTATATTGTTACCTTTCCAAAGATGTATATTTCAACTCAATTTTAAAAATGTTTTTTTTTTTTAGTTTTGTCTATGGAACAAAGCACTGTGCGCTTATTGATCTTATCTTTAGTTCAGTCCTAAGTATTTTGTAAATTAATTATTTTGTTTTTAGTCAACAGAACTGCAGGGTTTATCCACGTACTGTTTTTTATTTTATTTATATGTTTGTTATTGATACTTGATCTTGTTTAAATTTAAAGTATTTTTTGCGGTTTTTTTATTGTGGTTCTTATTTTATTTTTATTATATTTCAGTATTTGAATGCTAAATGTTGTAATAAAATAATTAATTTTTAAAGCATGATTTGAATGAAATTTTTTAATAAAATTTAAAAAAACTATTAAAAGAAACAAAATCTATAATATTTCCTTAAAAATTGAATTCTAACAAACAAGTATTGTATTGTTTTAAACAACAACTAGTTAAAACCAAATAATTTAACAATCATGTGTTATTTATTTTTATTTAAAGATTTTTTTCTTCAATTATTTTTATGGTTAAATAACTTAAATAAAAATTTGGTCGGAAAAAAAACTTGTTAAAGCCTTTTACAAATTGTTGAAGTTAATTTAAAATTATAATTAATTCTAATTTATGTCAAATCAAAACTAATTGACCTTAGACACTTAAAAATGAAAACATCAATTATTTAATTGAAATGTTTAACGTTTAAAATAGAAAATTTAAAATAAAAATATTATAAAAAAAATTCTTAAAATTTTTGTAAAAAAAAAACATAATATTTTCTGACGCCTTTTAGTCTACTGAATTTTTATTTTCTTTAAAATAAGAAAAACTCACGTTTTAAAATTAATAAAAAAAAAAAAAAAGAAATAGTTTAAATTTATTTAAAGTATGACTATATAAAACTACAAACATTTAGTTAACATAAAGTCACGTTAAATATTAAGTGGAGTAAACACGTAAATACACCTGATGAACTGTAATTTACACCCAGACCCCAAAACGAAACTAAACAACAAAAAGAAAAACAAAAATAATATTTTCAAAAATAAAATAAAAATAAACTTATGACTAACTCTAGCTATTTAAGTGTATAAGTATATTTTAAAAAGAAATTTAAAAGGAAATTGTAAAAAAACGCAGAAAATAATATTAACAATTTGCAACAATATACAAAAGAAAAATATAATAATAATAAACATCATCAACACTTTAACCCACTAGAGAAATTAATATGAGAAAAAAATGTTTAAAATAAATTAATGACCATTAAGTTCAAAAATAAATGTTACCCTATAGCAAATGAAATTTAATACCATAATTTATTTCTTTTTTTTTCAATTCATTAAAATTATGCACATATTTTCAAAATTATTTAAGTTATAGCAAAAATGGTTAGAGAATATTTTAATCATGACAAATAACTGAATTTTAAAACAAAGTCCCAATTAATAGGTATAATAGCCACTTGGGTGGGGTCAATACTGTATTATTAATAAATAAGCTAATACCATAAGGTATTTTAAAACGAGAATTATTACTATTTGAATGATGGCCCGCAAGGGAAAAGAAGTCCTAAAAACCAGATCAGATCACTAAAATTTGGGAGTAAGAAATACACTTGAATCAAACAATTGTTTCACTAAATTTATTTTTGAATCCATATAGATAAAGAGGACAGAATAATTCTATAAATGATTGCAAGAAATATAAAGAAACAAAATGTATAAATATTTTTCGACCTTTTGAAGTCTATACAAGTTAAGGGCTTTTTTCTAAACCAAATAATAAAAAAACTTTTCAACCATAATATGATTAATTTCAATCATAATAAAACAAGTTAGCCTGGGCCAATTTTTATAGAACCTTTACTCGAGATGGAATATTAAATAAATAATAAATAAATAAATAAATAAATAAATAAATAAATAAATAAATAAATA
>MINK01172904.1:634-21211 GCA_001735545.1 Phormia regina
AGTTTGGTAGAAAGGTAAAGCTGATGTTGGCTTCAGTTCATGGTTATTTTTTTTTTTTTTTGCATGTAAAAATATTTCTGTTTTATAAATATATAAAATGCTTAAAGCTATTGAAAAATATTCAAAGTCATATACATAGATATTCGCAATTACTTTTTTGGAACTCATTCAAATATTGATTGTTAAATAAAACCGGAAATAAATTGGCAGAACACAACAAAGAGGAGAAAGTTTATAAAATAGTTATAGCAAAAAGTGGAATTAATATAGACGATTACAATATAAATTACATTCCCATGATAAAATCGTACATAAACATTAATATTAAAGTCATAATTTTAAGCTTAATGGCAAAACAATAAAAGAGACAATAATTAAGTTCCTATTTAGAATATTAACACCATGATACATAGGAATATTAAATATTAGCAAATTGTTGCAATACATTTTTTTATTGTAAATTCGAATGTTTCCTGTACAGATGATAATAATAATGCGTTAATCATATATCTCTGGAGTTGTGCATTTTTTGTTAAATTTGTATTCCCTAAATATTAAGTCTAGACTCATAGTATTTTTGAGGTTGTTTTTCACATAAATTTTGTGAACGGATGCAAAGTGCAAAAGAAATAAAATTATAATTCCCATTATATAATTTTACTGTTTGCATTTTTATGGTCTTGTTGGTTGTGTTGTATTTCAGTCTTGTTAAATTAAAGAAATACCCAAAAGAATAAACACATCTCATTTAATTGCAACCTAAAAACAGGAAAAACGAAAAATAAAAGTAAAAGAGAAGTAAAAAAAAATATGTGCAACAAAGCGTTAAATTAAATTGCATTTTCCGGACACTAAGGGTGTTTGTTGCTCATAAATTACACATAATATGCATTACACAAACACAATCTCCTGACACACACTAGAGCAACATAATAAAAGGATTAAAACATTCCTTGAACTTTTATAATTTTTATAAAAGAAAACTAAAGGAAATAAATAATATAAAAGGAGAAATTATATTTTTAATTGAGTTGAAATATTTGAATTAAAAAATAAATTGTTGCTAAAGTAAAAAAGAACTAAGAGTAGATCCTTGGAAATTTAAATTAACGTTATTAAATATATTTAAATTTTCAAGATAAATTTTTAACATCAAATACATTATTGAAAAAGTACAACAATATTAAAAGATTAATTGGCAGCACTATTATCCAATTCGCGTGTAAATTATTATGAAGTACTAAGGCTCTAAACCAATTTATTAAATTGACTCTGGTTTTCGCTATAAATAGCTATTTGCAAAATTTACTAGATTGTTAGATTACTTAAATCAAATATCAAAATTCGAAATAAAATTGCCATTTTCAAATAATTTTTCACTACAATTCACACACAGTGGGGAAGAATCGAAAATGTTTAAAAATAAATCTATAATTTCTGATTGGTTGGTTCGATGCGTGAAATTTGCCAAAGGCGTAGCAGAAGAAGGTGCGATGTTAAGTTTAGGGCTTATCAAAAGGGGTGGGGGTCAGAAATTAGGATGTTTATGCGCGTGCCAAATGTTTGTTTTTCTTGCGAATTCAAATATTTCTATATATCTTTTATAGTTTTTGAGTTATTTGCTTTTGAAATTTTAAGTATCTCCAATTTGTAGATTCTTGGGCCAAATCATTGAGACCGATTTTATTAGTAAATTATCTATTGAATAAAATAAAGTTGATCGATATCTTTGCCAAGTCCAAAAATAAACTATTTTGACTTCAAAAATTGCAAAAATGGAGGCTTTTTGTGTTTTTTTTTTTTTTTTTGCAACATACTATGATTGTAATATATGCTTCCAGGTTACAATAAATATATTTGTACGTAATCATTATTATGATTCCTTTTTATTATTTATTAGAAATGTTTATAATCTTACTAATAACTTTCAGTAAAGTTTATAACCTTTACTTAAATATTGCCTTCAAGTTTTTGTCATTTAATAATCTTATGTTATCATATATATAGTCATATTATATCATATATATAATCCCAAGTTATCATATTTATATATTTCCATTTTTTCATATATAATCATATATACAAACTAATTTCATCATTATAATTATAAACGTTGTTATCATGAACACGGTGTTATTGAAATAAATGAAAAACTGTTTTATAATCATTGAATAGTTGTGTTGATCATGTTGTAACCATGTTTTTTCTCTGCATGAATCGGCAAACGGAATACAGTTTAGGAATCAATAATATGTTGTTAAAAGTGTTCTGTCAAAAACTACCGGACTTTTTTGAATTTTTGGGTTATTATGGGATTTCTTTAACAAAAATCTTAAAGTTTCTTTCAATTTCTCATTTTAAATTTCGTTAATATAACCAAAAAGATTTTATTACAGATAACAGCAAGGAGATGCAATATGCTTAAAAACGTTCATTAAAATTTTGTGTGCATTTTTTTTTTACTTTTATTGTAATCAAAATCTTTTGAGAAAAAAAACAAAATAAATACACACTCAACATACACAAGTTCATTTAGTTTTAATGCAAAACTTAAGCAAGAATTTCTTTCAAAGTGCTGCAAGCCAGTGATATCAACTTTTTCTTGCATTTTCCAGACATATTAAAAACTTAATCGTTATAAGGAAATAAATTACAATAAATCTTAAATATTGTAAACAAATTTGTATTTTTTCTACTTGTTCTTATTATACTAAATATTGCTTATAATTAAATAAAAGAAATTATAATTATTATATTTGTATTGGTGATTTGCATAAAGATATAAATTATTATTTATAGTCATAGATAATTGTTTCTTTTTTATAAATTCTATTCTATAACTATGTTTATAAATTCTAAAATATAAAATCACAAAATTTGCATCACAGATTTGAGTGACTGTAGTTTCTATTGCTCTTTGTGTTGACAAATTGCATCTATGGTTTATTGTTAACAAACAATAGAGAGCCATTGTTTATGCGATTCTTTTAATAATAATTTCCATACAAAATTTATCACAATTTTCCACAAATATAAGAATATACAGCAAAATGGTGGCAACAAAATGTATTTATTTTCTTCCTATTTTTTTGATGCACGTAAATTAAAATCTCAGCCACAAGTAAAGGCTTCTTAACAAAATACTTTAGCGGTTTATTTCTTTTCTTTTAGTTGCTTCATTATTTTTCCTTTGTTTCTTTTAAAGGCGTACAAAATAACGACGGATAACGACGTATATGTTTGCCAGTGGGTGAATTGGTAGGTGAGAAAATGTATATAAAGAAAAAATAATAATAAATTGTAAGGATTTTCTTTTGATAAAATGTTAAATTACTATTATTTCTGCAATAAATAAAAAAAATAAATAAAATGAATGGCTATGATGAATTCGCTCCAAACCAATCCACTTAAATCGAATTTACTTCAAAAACAAAAGCAACAACAAATCTTTTTAACATTGTAAATCATGAAGTGTAAGTAACTTTTTGAATTTATTTTTTATTTTTATTTTCTGGTTGTTGATTTTATTTATTGGTTACACGTGCTGCATTCAGATTATTATATGTTGTTTATCATTAAATTCTTTTTCTTTCCTTTTTTCTGTTCTCTCCTTTTTTACTTTTTATTTATATTTTTTTTTTTTACTTTAAAACTTTATTTTTCTTTTCAGAATTTTTTTATTTTTTCTACAAATTACAAATACATCCGCTTGTTATGAGCTTGGGATGGAAAAGTTGATTCTATATAACATTCAAAAGTACCAAAGTATTCCTCTCACATTTGATACTGTCAAAAAAATTAGCTAAATATTCCATAATTCGAATTAAAAAATTAACTTTTTTCTTTTAGTTTATTTTAAAAACTATAATTTTTAATCTGAATAAAATCCTTTAATTATTTCGTATCGTATTTAATTCTTTGTTTTGAATATACAAACAAATTACATTCTCTGAATTTTTTTCTAAATAATTATCAAAAACTTTTATTTTAGTACTCTGGAAGTGATCTGATATTTATTTGAATACACAAAAATATTTTCATTTTCCATCCCTGATATGAGCCAAAAAAGCAATAATAGTGATGTAAAATTAAGTACATCATTTTGCAACGATTTCGTGCGAATACTTTTAACTGATGCAACAAAGACTGCGGCGGTAAAAAGACGTGGTGTCAGCTTCTTTGTGTTATACATTATTTCAAGATGACGTGATACAAATACATATAATATTTATGTATGTATGTGTACATACATATGTATATTTTGTAGAAACTTCCTTGTTGTCGAAAATTTTATTGATTCTTTGTCAAGATATTTTAATTAAAATGTTCCATATAAAATTCTTTATAGAGCTGATGATTTTTATTGATAAGTAACATGTCATATGTATATCATTTTATATAATTCCTTTAGTAGCAAATAAAAGGAGATTACATACAAACATGCATATTTGAATGTCTGCGAAAATGTGACAAAATTAAATCAAATAAAATTTTAATGTACACAGAAGCTGAATTATTAATTAAATTTTGAATTTGCGAATTCAGTTTTTATTTAAAAATTGCCTAAAAAAACTGTTATATGTTGTTAAGCCCTAGTTAATTATCCGATTTGCTAAACTATGGGCAAGACTACAGTATATGGACATATTTTAAAATTTTGATTTATACATTATAAAGGTATTCATTCCCTTGCAAAGTATCACAAAGGTACCACAAAGAATAATATTTTACACAACATATGCAAAATTGTCAGAGTAAAAAGTTGTAAAGTTACAAATAATTTTAATATTGGCTCTCTAAACTGAAAACTACCACTGAGAAATGAAATTCAACATAAAAAAAAATGTGTTTGGAATAAAATTAAAATTATTATTAAAAATAAGAGAAGAAAAATATAAACTAATAAATAAGAAAAAATATAATTGAAATGAATTACTTATTTTGGGTCTTGAAAAACTTTTTCTGACATTTTTAAACTTGTTTGCTCATGGCATATTAAAAAAATGCAAAATTCTAATGGTTGCAAAATTTTGAGGTAAATGCCATTGTTATTTACACAACATAAATGTAGAATAATTTTTAAAATTGAGAAATTTTTAATTGAAAAAAATTATAAATTTCAAAAAATGTGAGCAAAAAATATGATTTAATAAAATGTTAATTTTTTAATATAAATTATTCTAATTACTTTTTTTATTATACCAATCATACATGTGACCATGAATTAATTTTTCTAATATGTCTAATTAAAAACAAAAGTATTTACAAGGTGTTAATTATTTTTCTTAATATATCAATTAATAAATTAATTAAATGAAATTAAAATTAAGTGATAATTTGTATAATTAAATGTAATTATTTTTCAATCTGTTGAATTTTAATTAATCAACAAATTGAATATTACACAGAGTTATAAAGTGAAAAAAATATCTGTGCCATGAGATTTCTTAGTCAGTGCACTGTATATTGAAACGACTTGTTGATTTTGTTCAAAAAATATGAAGAAATTCTGATTAAAATTATACCCAAGTCGTTCTTACATTACGTTCCAATATGGTCAAAAGTAATAGAGATATAATGTCCATTTCAGAGAAAAGGAAATTCTAATTTCGAGCCCTGTCTTAGTTTGATCAGACAAACAGATCTACGGACATAGCTAGACCGACTCATAATCTAACCAAAACCCAGAAGATATTTACATTATAGGATTTTAAATGATTTTTTTTTCGACATGTTAAACATGGAATGACAAAATCAATATACCCTCATCTTTTTAATGGTAATTGTTTAGGTTTCAGCGAAACCCAAATGTTTAAGACACCACGAATGCTAATGAAGTGTGTGAAAATACTTATTCTATTCTACAAGTGCCTAATAACAATCTAAACACCGGGCTTTATAACTACCAAACAAAGGCAGTTAGGCTATTTACGATAGCAAACTTGTTTATGATCCTTCGAATCGAATATCGGCAAATTCCACTCTGCTGTTATCTAAATATAGTCCACAAACTCTGCTTTGGTACCGAAAAACAGAGATAACAAGGCAATTTACGATTTCAAACTTGTTAAGTGGGTATTAAAATTTAAAAAGAAAATAAAAAAATATAGTGTGATTTTTTGTATAAGCAATTGTCAGAATCTCAGTATTGTATTGTTAGAATCATATTAGTAAATCAATCTGTACGCATACAAAAAAGATTAGTTAGAAAATGGTTGCTAATATTAATATTTGATAGAATATAACAATATATTACAATATTAATTACAAATTAATTAGGATATCGGATTGTCAACATTATTGTTTATAAAAATATAATTATATTAGAATAACAGTTATCACAATTTCGAAGTTAGTTAATAACAACTATTTGTGTTTGATTAAAATATATTTATCAAATTTGGCTGACACAACCGAACTGCTTTTACGTATTGTTACTTAATATTAGCATTTCCAAACAAAAATTTAGTTATATTACGAAAATTAAATACAATCAAAATTATTCGTTTGTAATTACAAAATATAAGTGATTTAGTGCTTTCAAATGAAGAAAATTTCAGCCAGAAAAAGTCTATGAATATAATGAATGATATTTGTATTTTAAATGATATATGTATTTATGTTTTAAAAATAAAAATATAAAAATAAGCTGTTATATTTTTTCAATGGGATGAATTGTTTGGGAGAACCGAATTTTATATTATATTTCTCAGTTGCTACAATTGAAAATTTCAATTCTTGCAATTGCAATAAATAATATGATGGAGACTAGCAAAATGGTGGCGAGTTTTTCGGTCTGTGTAAACGAATTTTCAGATAGTATGTGGAACCGACCAAATTCGGTTGCCACAATAAATCTATTTTATCTGTGTATAATAAAATCATTAAATTAATTTCTGTTTACTTTAAAATTGTTCATTTTAAATATCTACGTTACTAAGAATTTTTATCATTTTCTGTTATTTTTACTCAATATCTTTACAAAGTTTACGAATTTAACACAATATAATGAAAATATATACATACATACGTCCAATATAATACAAATAAAGAAAAATGTACGTTGATATTTCAGAGAGAATAATATTTGTTTATGTGATTGAAAGAGTAAAATATTTTCGTACAGCTTCTTTTATCATTTAACGTCGTATCCTTTTTCTGCAATTATAAAAAAAACGCTTAATTTATCAGTTTCCCATAGATTTTTCGTTGGCATTTGCGGGGGTATGTATGAATGTTTGTGCAACTTAAATTTACAAAAAAAGAAGAAACTTTATTTTTTCTTTATATGTATGTATTCAGTTTTTATTTTCATGATTGTTGTTGTTTTCATCTCGCTACAATACGTCTTAATAGAGCTGCCTATTGTTTGACACTTGGTCGGAATAAAGAGAAAACTTTCAAATTGTTGACTTTATAGTTGAAAATAAAACATAACTATAAATCAATAAATCAAAGTTTTAAATAATATAAGGTAAACAACGTATATGGTATCCATAATGAAAAATTTAAATTTTTAGATATATGCAATATAATTAATGAAGAATTTATTTTAAATTCTGTATGGATGTTGTCTTATATTTATATGTCATAATTAAGTAGATATTAAATGAATTCATCTATTGTAAGGATTAATTTTCAATTTCCATTTATTACTTCTATTTAGTAAAAAGTTAGAAAATTTGAAATGATTTTAATATTGTTGGAATTTTATTTAAATCTATGACAGAGTATATATTTCATATTATCGACCACAACTATCACTTCATTTGTTTTCTTTCTTAGTTATTTATTTTTTTATTCTTTATTTCTTCCAAAACTTTTGTCATTCATTGATGCCATTGTTTGTTTACTTCCTTTTCTGTACTTCCAAAACAAATTCTTAAAAACAGAAATCTTTCTCATATAAATATATATATTTTCTTCTTTACACTTCTTTGAAAGTTTATTATTTTTATTGTCTGTGAAACTTGGGTTCTTTATTCTTGAACTTTTTTTTTTTTGCTGAACTAACATTTGTCTTTTCTTCATTTTTGTCTTCTGACTAAACAGATACCTCGTAAATTAAACGTACGAATGAAAATGTTGTTAAAAAGTTATGTAGGTAGTAAGGCTTCCTTTAAAAGATATTATTTAAAACTAAAGATTTGTTATAATAAAACTTAAAAGAGGAATAATTTAAGAATTATAAAAATCAAATTTGAGAAGATTTTACAATTTTTTGACAGAACAGTGAAGTAAATCTAATAAATATTGTTAGGTCTAAAGTTATTAATGTTAAAGTATTATTTGGAAATAAAAAATGAAAATGGATGTATAACTGAACAATGTGTGTTAAATTTCTGCTTTAACTGTATATTATATATGAATATCTCTCTAACTAATTCAAAGTAAGGTGTATGATTAGAAGGAGTTAATTGCCTCTCTAAAGATTGTTAATTAACTGATTTTGCTTTCGATATCAGTTTCATTAGATGCAGGAATGAAATTAAATGACATATAAATTAGGAAAATCGAAATAGAGATGAGAAAATTATTAACTTTCAAAATCAAGGTTGGATACAGATAACGTTATAAATACCGATATCGATTAAATACCGTTTAAAGTTGGTTATAGTAACTGATACCGTTTATATCGTTTACTTCTATATGAAGTTTCGATATTTTAAAATTAATATTTTTGCAACATATTATGATATTTTAAGAATTATTGCTCATATAATGTACTTGAAGAAATAAGAAAGATAAAATGATTTTTAATAATAAGAGTATATTTATAGTTTTATAAAAAATAATTTTATTGTTTGTTACTTGGTAATATCGTTTACGATAATTATATTTTAAAAGAATTAAGGCTCCTTAAACATAGTGCTACTTCATTTTGATAAAAAGTTACACAAAAAATGTATTATCGAAGATGTGGATATATGAAATTAAAGTTAGGTTCTCAGTTTATTGTCTGTTATTTGCTTCTATGAAGATTTTCTCCGTAATTTTCCTTCAGAAATTTACTACTTGGGTTAAATTAAAAATACATTCCGCGATTTCTCGGGAAATTTGCGATTTGTCATGTCCCGCTTTCCAGTAATTTTGTCCGTTATTTCCGACAATTTATAAAACTGTCAAATGAGAAAAAACTGCACGAATTTTAACACAAGAATATATTTTGGAATTTATTATTCTTTGAATTAAATATAAAGTGTTTAGGTTTAAACGTAACATAAATGGATAAGACACCACGAATGCTGATCAAGTGTGTAGTTGCACAGAAAATACGTATTCCATTCAGCTGGTGGCTAATTATATTCCACAAACTATACTTTGGTACCGTCAAACAGAGACAACAAGACAATTTACTATTGCAAACTTGTTTATAAAGAATGAATTCAAATAAACATATGCGAGCATTAAGAGCAACAAATAAAAACTTAAACCCATCTCTAGAAAAAAAGAAGAAACCATTAAGAAAGTTAAGAGAAAAAAATTGTCATATCAGGCCATATGATATAAGTTGACATTTTTCACTTTGATTATTATCATTAATGTTGATGGACCATCCTATTGAAGCTATAAACAACTTTACACCATTTGAATTCCCATTTAAATTAGCTCAAGTGGTTTCGAAAAGGACGTTCACCAGCCACCACTTTAAGAATTATTAAGTTTTATATTTTTAAGTGAACTTTTAATAAACATATTTTTTAAAGATATTTTCGAAGTTTATTTTTAATTTAATTTTCTGATTTTGAATACAACATTTTTGATATTTTTGATAACAATTGTGACCTAATAATAAAAACTAAAATTTTTTGGACTGCAATGGATTGTGAAGATTTTCTTTAGTATTTGTAATTATTTAAAATGAATTTATAATTAAAATAAATTGTTTTTAATACTTACTTCTTATATACGCACACATTTCCTCTTAAGTTTTTTACTGAAATAAATCAAGAAAAATACGATAACATTTAATAAATGCTGACATCAATCGAAATTATTTTAAATTTAAATTATTTAGTAAGAGAAAAAAAGTAAAAGAATAATAAGATTATTCGAAAAATGAATAAAATACATTTCTATTAAGTTCATTTACATGACAACTTACTTTGAGATTCAACATTCATTCATTCATACTTTTAGCTAAACGCAGCACAGTGGAGCGGACTAAATTAAAAAAAATCTGTGTCTCCTAAACTACGGTTTGCAATGAATTGATGAGAGACCTGATTTTCAGAAGAAAAAATATGTATTGTAGCCATCACGTTGCAATATCTTCCAAACAGTAGCTATCATTTATAATATTTTTATAGGTTCCACTGTGTGCATGTTACTTTCTTGAGACCAGCAAAGGAAGCATACATTTTTCTAAGTGTTTAGATGCATTCATAATGTTCTTAGAAAAGCTGAGTAAAATATTTAAAAATAAAAGAAAATTTACTTTTCCTAAAGATTACTAAATTCAGCAAAAAAAAAAAAAAAAAAAAAAAAAAANNAGATTACTAAATTCAGCAAAAAAAAACTAAACTAATTTTTTTGTGGCAAAAGAAGTGAAGAGTGAGCAACTAAAGGCATCTTAGATAATGGAATTTAGATTATTTTGAATTTGAATTACTTTTGAAACATTTCTTAAATCAAGAAGATTTAAATTTATCAAATCAATATAATGGGAAAATAAATTTCTTATAAATTTGCTTAGTGGCGAATAAAAAATTCAATGGCAGATGTTAAATTCACAAATAAAAAAAAAGAGATTAACTAAAAGAGAAAATTAATTTTATTTAAACGTTTTTTAAAGAATTTAAAAAAAGATAATAAAAAAATAATAATAGTCGATGGAAATATAATATGTATTTATATATAATTTTTGTAGAATTTCAATTTAAATTGAAATATGTTAATAAATTCATATGTCATTTAAAATAAAAAATTTATCAAATACGACTGACAATTTGCTAAATGGTAAGTGATTTTGTATACAGATATGTATGGTTGTATGTTAAAAAATTTTATACAAGTATGCATAGAGAGCAGTATATGCATATCAGGGATGGAAATTTAAAATATTTTTGGGTATAAAAATAAATTTCAAATAGTACTAAAATTGCTTATTTTTTATATAGTACAAAACTCTTACAGATAATAATATATATTTGTTCATATTTAATTTTAGAATCATTTGTATTAAAGGCATTTAGAAAGATGGATCTTCTGCCACTTTTTGTTTGCTGTTTTAAATATATTTAATAGCGGGACTGATTTCTCAAAAAATTATACACGATATTTTGATTTTTGATTAGAAATGTTTTGGTGCAACCAAATTTTATATATTCTTAGACAAAATTATTGGAAATTGATGAATTTATTTTTAAAGAGCCATCAGATAGATGACGCAAAAAATTACCTTAAAAAATTAAATTTTTTAAGAAAATCTACTTTTAATATATCGATAATCTTGACCATATTCTTTTGACAGTGTAGCGTATATTTAATATAAGTTTTTTATTTAAATTGATTTGTGGAATATCCAGCTAATCGTTTTACAGTATCAAAAGGCTCAAGGGGGTACTTCGGTACTTACCAATGTTAAAAAGTGTCAAAAAAAAAGTACTATAGTATCAACTTTTCCATCCCTGATGCATATACCTATATACATATGTATATATGAATACATTTGATTGGAGTTAATTGTTTTCAGAGCATGGACCATCAAGAAAACATAAAAATCTATAGCTTTTATTTAATTTTTTTTATCTGTTTCGCTTTTTCAAACAGATTATCAATTGAGGTCAATAAATTCAATTAAGAACATTATTTGTTTCTTTTACTTTTTCCCAGACAAAGTATTGAAAAGCAAATGTAGTTTTATAAAAAATTAAAACACTTGTGTTTTTTTTCACATCCTTTAGCATAAAGGATGCTAACATCATTGTAAATATGCAAAAAGAAAAATAAAGATGTTGTCCTGAAATCCACTTTCGAAAAAAGCAATTTATCCAATTAATATGATATGGCAATAAATTTTTAAATGAACGATTAGACTATTAGCAATTATGTTTAACTTTGCTGAAACTGATTTAAACCATTAATCAATTGAAAGTTAATACAATTTGAAACTAACCGGTTACAGATTGAGTTTTTATGTGATTATGATTGATGTTTAAAATTCAACATTTTAGAATGAGGCCTATGAATTACATATATTGAGTATTTCCTTCACTGAAAAAGGTATTTTTAGTGAATGCGGTACATTAAATGAAATTCATTAATTTTTTCCAAGAATTTATTAAATTAATGTATAAATTCATAGTCCCAATTAAATGATTCATTAAAATTCAATGAAAAAATTAATGCTATTATGAACATTACATAGATTTATTTCTTAATAAAATAAGTTAAGTAGTTAATTGATTTAATGTATTAGTATATTGAATTCGTTTATTCAATGTATTAATATATTGTTTTCGAACGGGATATAAAGTACACAAAAACAAATCAGTTTGTCTTTATCTTTGAAGTAAAATAAAAACCAAAAATACAGAACAATTATTTTCAATGTATGATTTCATTGGTACATGATATGAGTTCATTGAAATCAATGCACTCTTCACTCAAAATATTTAATTTAATTAAAAATTAATGAACGCGTTAATTGATTTAAAATTTTATCAATGAACTTTTACATTGAATTTTAATCTTAATGTATGACAATACATTGTTCAATGAACAAATTCATTGAAACAATTAACTTTTTCATTGCATTCATGTACCTTTTTGGTTGTGTTTTATACTTATTGATCAGGTTTTCAAGAGGTACATTTACAGTTTCATGTAAATTAACTAACATGGATTACACACAAAAAATTATTATCATATATTTTTCAATAAACACAGTTGTTTATTTTTGTGTTCAAATTTAATAAATATATTCAAATAAAATTGAAATAAGAATGAAATTTAAGTAAGGTTTTACTTCTCATTTAAATTTCTAATCCATTCAGTCATCCACTTAATTGACTTAATTAATTTTTTGATTGGAATTTTGTTTATGTTTCTCATTTTTTACAGTTTTTAGTAGTTTGATGATTGATTTTATTTTTTGCTATTTTCTGTGTACTGTGTGAATGATCAGGAGGAATTGAGTAGCCCTCCAAAGTTGGCCATCTTGTGTATCGACAAAAAATAATTCATGATATGACAGAATAAACTATTCAATTTTTAATAAATTAACTCTTGCGTGAATTTTTCCTTTGTTTTAAAATTTACATAACATTTTAAATTATAAAAAAATGTAATGATAACCTTTTTTAAATCTGATAGTATTTAGACCACTTGATTTTTATGAGCAAAAGACTCAGGCAACTTTCAAAATAAACAGCTTATTTGCTTAAAGTAAATGTTCCTAAATATATAAAATCATTTTCCTAAATAAATTGAATCATTAGTTTAAGTTACAGGAAACGTGATTAAAAAACGTTATTAATATTGTAATACAATTTAAATTATTTAAAAATTGTCTGTTAAAGTCAAAATAAACAACTGCACATAATTTATTTATTTTTCAATAAACTTGACCCTATTTTTTTGTATATAAGAAATTTACAATTCAAAATGCACACACATGCATATTCATATAATGTCAAAGCACTTATTGAAATTTTAAAAACATACAGTGAAAAACAAAATAAATTGTGGATTATATTCAACTTTTCAATTTAAAAAAAAACTATAGGAAATAATCTGCAGTTTTAAATAAAATTTAACAACTAATTAAAAAAAAAACACACACACACGCAATGGGTTTTTAATTGTATGATTTAAATGAAAATAGTTAAGAATCCAACAAGGATTTTCATTATTATATTATTTTAAAGAGAAAAATTTATTTTTGAAATGTTTCAGAAAACAGGGAACTTGTTTTCTAAAACCTTTCAAAAATAAATTGTTTCCCCGGTTTGGCAAAACCACCTCTAGCCATACTTAGTATGTTAGTAGTTCTTTTACAAATGTTATGCTACCCCACTGTGAGTACTAACACAATTTAATCATGTAGGCGGCAGTTAAAATAACAAATAATAAGTGTCACTAAATTACATAATAATTTTTATTAATTATAATATTTAATTAAATTTGACATTTTCTCACAGTTTAGTTAGTGCAATCGTAATAAATAAATAAAAAATAGTATTAAATTGCAATAAATAAATGCGACTAAATTAAAACTAACTCAAAATCTAAATATTTGCACATATTTTACACTAATGTTACTAATAATTAATTATAGTTTCCTTTAGTCAATCGGAAGCTTTTAAATAAATTAAACATTCTATCTAGACCTTTAGTACACAACGTGTTCTTAACAGAACGACATCGATCCGTGAATAAAAACCACCAACAAAAAATTGAATAAAAATAAATTAATAAGTGAAATAGAATCTAAAATATATATCATTTGTCATGTAGAAATTATAAATTAAAAAAAAAATAATAATAAATGATTTTAATAAAATAATGCCAAAAATTGTGTTTCTGTTCAGTGTCCTGGTAGTGGCAACCACCGCGTTAACTTATTATGGAAAACCTTATATACATATACATCAAGGTGACAAACCAAATCAGCTTATAATAAATATAAGACATCCTTGTACCAATGAAACACGTACACAGATTCACGAAACATGCGTAACTACAACGCCGAAACCAATTAAAGATAAATGTTTTGAAGAAACTGGGGGTCATAAAGGTGGCAGCGAAACTACAGAAAAATACTTTTCAACAAATCTTCCACCAGAAACACATACAACAGACGTACAAATTATAAACACTTCAACAGAAATTTCAATAACCTCATCATTCGAAACTTCTTATACAGTTACAGATAAGGTTAATGAGCAGTCTACGCATTCAGCTCAAGATCTTTTAAGCACCACACAACAGACATCAACCCCTTTACCTACAGATAAAGAAATTTACACGACTATCATTTATGATACAAAAGATGTTGAACTTACCACCTACAAAGACTGTCAATATTCCGAAAATTGTAACTCAGAGGAAAGTGAAGAAAAAGATTGCAGCGAATCCAGCGAATGTGAAAGGACATCGGAAAGTGATGAAAGTAAATGCAACAAATCAAACACATGTGAAGTTTCTGCAGAAAGCATAAGTTGTGAAAAATCACTAAATTGTAACCCATCCTCGCAGAGTTCAAATACAGATTGCAGCAAATCAAGTGACTGTGATTCCTCATCAGAACATCAGTGTTCAGATTCAAACAATTGTTCATCATCTTCTGAATCAACAGAAAACGAGTGTGACAAATCAGGCACATGTGAATCATCTTCGGAAATTATCGAAGAAAACTGTGACAAATCGACATCTTGTGAAAATTCAACTAACAACGAAAAGGAAAAATGCGAGTCTTCTAAAAGCGGAGAAAACGACTGTTCTACACAGCAACACGACAAAAGTACTGAACATGATACTTCTACTACAGAGGCATCGACAGAATTTTAGTACTTTAAGCCCAACAACCAAAATATTTGTCCAACACAAGAATCAGGTACTGAAGGCCGATACCTCTACTACAGACACATCGACAAGAACTCAGTATTTTAAGCACAACAACCAAATTAATTGTCAACACAAGGAGATACAGAGTACTGAAGTCGATAACTTCGACCACCAAGGGTTCGAACAGAATTTAGTCTTTAAGCCCAACACCAAATATTGTCAACATCAAAGGAGATGCAAGTACTGAAGTCATACTTCGACCACCAAGGTTTCGACCAGAATTTAGTACTTTAAGCCCAAGCTACCAAAAATAATGGTCAAATCACAAGGAGATACAAGTACTGAAGTCGATACTCTAGCTACAGAACGCAATCGACAGAATTCGTACTTTAAGCACAAACAACCAAATTATTGTCAAAAAAGAGAATACAGTACTGAAGTCGGATACTTCGAACCACCAAGGGTTCGACAGAATTTAAGTACTTTAAGCCCAACACCAATAAATTGGTCAACACAAGGAGATACAAGTATGAAGTCGAATACCTATACTACACAGCATCGTACAGAACTCATAACTTTAAGCACAACAACCAAATTATTGTCCACAAGGAGATACCAAGTACTGAAATTCGATACTTCGACCACCAAGGTTGTCGACAACAGTACTTTAAGCACAACAACCAAATTATTGTCAACATACAAGGAGATGCAAGTACTGAAGTGATACTTCGACCACCTAAGGGTTGACAGAATTCAGTACTTGAAGCCCAACTACCAAAATATTGTCACACAAGGAGATCCAGTACTGATCCGAAATACCGATACTACAGACGCATCGAACAGAATCTCAGTACCTTTAAGCACAAAAAACCAAATTATTGTCAACACAGGAGATACAAAGTACTGAAGTCGATACTTCGACACCAAGGTTTCGACAGAACTCAGTAACTTTAAGCGACAACAACCAAAAATTATTGTCAAAAACAACAAGGAGAATGCAAGTACTGAAGTCGATACTTGACCACCAGGGTTCGATCAGAATTTAGTACTTTAAGCCCAATCCTAAATATGTCAACACAAGGAGATGACCAGTACTTGAAGTCGAGTATACCGCACTACAGACGCATCGACAGAACTAGTACTTTATAGCACAACAACCAAATTATTGTCCAACATCAAAGGAAGATAACCAAGTACTGAAAGGTTCGATACTTCGACCCCACCAAGGTTCGACAGAATTTAGTACTTTTAAGCCCCAACTACTAAATATTTAGCCACACAAGGAGATTACAGGTGACTGAAGTCGATACCTCGAACCCACCAATGGGTTCGAAACAGAATTTTAGTGTACTTTAAGCCCAACTACCAAAATAATTGTCAAACATAACAAGGAGATACCAGTACTCGAGTCGATAACCGACACTACAGACCATCGAACAGAACTCCGTACTTTAAAGCACAACAACCAAATTATTGTCACACATACTCAAGGAGATACAAGTACTGAAAAGTCGAATACTTCGACCACCAAGGTTTCACAGAATTAGTAACTTAAAGCCCCAACTCCAAAAATATTGTCAACACAAGGAGATCCATGTACTGAGTCGATATCTCTACTACAGACGCATCGACAGAACTAGTACTTTTAAGCACAACAACACAAAATTATTGTCAACACCTAAAGGAGATACAAGTGAACTGAATCGATACTTCGACACCAAGGTTCCGACTAGAATTTAATAATTTAAGCCCAACACTAAAATATTTGCCAACACAAAGGAGTCAAGTACTGAAGTCCCGATATCCTCGACCACCAAGGGGTCGACAGAATTTAGTAACTTTAAGCCCAACTACCAAAATATTGTCAACACACCAGGAGATACAAGTACTGAAGTCGATACTTCGACACCAAGGGTTCGACAGAAATTTAGTATTAAAGCCGCAAATACAAAATATCGTCAACGCAAGGAGCTGCAGTACTGAAGTCGATACTTCGACCACCAAAGGGTTCGAGAATTTAGTACTTTAAGCCCATACTACCAAATATTATCAACACAAGGAGATGCAAGTACTGAAAGGTCGATACTTCGAAACCACAGGGTTCGACAGAAATTAAGTAGTTTTTTTTTTTTTTTTTTTTTTCTTAAGCCCAACTACCAAAAATATCGTCAAACAAGGTCAACACAAGGAGATACAAGTACTGAAGTCGATACCTCTACTACAGACGCATCGACAGAATTTAGTACTTTAAGCCCAACTACCAAAATATTGTCAACACAAGGAGATACAAGTACTGAAGTCGATACCTCTACTACAGACGCATCGACAGAATTTAGTACTTTAAGCCCAACTACCAAATTATTGTCAACACAAGGAGAAATAAGTACTTCAACTACAAAGGGTTCAACGGAATTTAGTACTTTAAGCCCAACAACCAAGATATTGTCAACAGCGTTCCACGACACATCTTTGTTGTCTACTGTAACTCAACCAGCTAGTGGAAGTGATGAAGACATGTGTACTTCATGCGGTAAGCCATCTGAGAGTATTGAAAGCGATTGTAGCAAATCTGTTGGTTGTAGTATTTCTGCTGATAGCATGGAAATAGGTTGTAGTAAATCTTTAGGTTGTGATTCTTTAACAGTCAGTTCAGAAAATGATTGCAGTAGGTCAGTTAATTGCGGATCTTCTTCAGGATCTAAAGAAATTGAGTGCGAAAAATCACAAAATTGCGACACTTCAAAAACGGAAGAAATCGATTGTGGTGATAGTTGTGGTGAATCATCTTTAAGTGATGGAAACAGTGAAGAGATAAATTGTGAGAAGTGTGACAAATCATTGGATAGTTTGGAGTTTGATTGTAGTAAATCAAACAGTTGTGAGTCTTCATCGGAAAGTAATCTAAAAGGTTGTGACAAGTCATTTGATTGTAATGAGTCATCTGAAGATAGAGATACAGATTGCTCTAGATCAGTTAATTGCAATGAGTCAGGAAGTAGTGAAGAATCAAAGTGTGACAAATCCGAAGATTGCAACAGATCATCAGATACTAAAGAATTAAGTTGTGAAGAATCTAAAAAATGTGACATATCATCTGAGAGCGAAGAAGAGACATGTGACAAATCAAAAAATTGTCAAAAGTCATTCGAGAACGAAGAAAATAAATCCTCTAATAGTGAGGAGTTGAGTTGCAATGAATCCAAGGTTTGTGGCAACATGGCTTCAGATAGTGAAGATATAAGTTGTGACAAATCAAGAGATTGTAAAAAATCATCTGAGAGTGAAGAAAACGATTGTGATGAATTAAAAAATTGTGATAAATCAGTCGACAGTGAAGATTTAAGTTGTGAACAATCAACAGATTGTGACAAAGCATCCTTAAGTGATGAAGATAAAAGTTGTGACTGTAGCAATTCTTCAGGAAATAACGACAATGCTTGTGACAAGTCTGAAAATTGTGATTCAACATCCGAAAAAGATTGTAGCAAAACTAACGAGAAAGATTGTAATGTATCGCTTGAGAGCGCAGTAAGTATTAAAACTAAATCCGATATGATTTTGGGAACAACAACATATTCATATTTCCATAAATCTTTAGATGCAGAAAAAACCACATATGGTTCAAAAAATTCACAAGAAAAAACATCATCAACGAAAGTAATACTTTTGAATGACAGCCTATTGTCACAATCTCAAACATCTTCCCCCCATTTAGTCCCTAAAAATGAAAGATTTACATCCACATTTCCATTGAATATGAAAATGACTACCGAGAACACAAAAAATAGCAAACCTACATCAGAAGCGTACTTGAAGGATCATCTAGGCGAAACAATTTCAGTTCTGTCGGAAGACTTGCACTTGACTGATGTCACGACCTTTGCCGATACTACAGAATATTTACAAAACTCACAGTCTGAAACATCTATAGGTACAACAATAAAATCAGCTGAAATTTCATTAATAAAGGGTACATCTGACTCAAAAAATAATGTAAATCAAGAGTCATCACTATATCCTTGCCACCACAATTTTCGGCCTTCAAATTGTATCGAAAACAATTGCTTAAATCTGACTCACACTATTGAATATGATAACAGCAGTGATCTTAAGAAATTTGTGGTCAAATTTCGTCATGTAACTAATTAATGAAGAAATATATTTTTTTATGATCAAAAATATACGCATATTCATTAGGTATATATTTAGGTATTAAGTTATTATTTATTTTAACTTTATATTAATAATAATTAAAAACTAAATAATATATTTTATTAAATATTTATATATAAAATCTTAAATCCTAAAATTTTTAACGAGTTAAAGAATAATGTTGGGAGTTAAAGAATAATGTTTCAAAATAAATTTAGCCGACACCTATAGGAATATTAACAATTTCAAAATCTATCTTCTTTTAATAAAATTGTATCAATTGTGGAAAATATTACGTCGTTACTAATATTCTTATTAATTTATATACACTTGATCGATTCCCGGAAGTGGGTTTATATTGAATCTATAGGAAATTATAGACCTATCTTCATATAATTCGAAACTTATACTAGTAAACAATTTAATTTTGTAATTTTTATGGGGTCGGAGGAAGTATTCGCATGGAAGCTATGGTCAATTATATACCGATTTAAATGGCCAAATTTGTTTAAATACTACAATTTTTAGTGTATTTATTAGTATTGAAACTCTATTTGCAAAGTGAAAGTAATCCAATGTCGAACGGTATACACATATTACCACAAAAATGTATGTGGGTTTGGAGTATAAAAACTGACAGCGGATTCGCATTCAAAGGATAACAAAATAATGCTTTTTGCCGACCAGTGTAATTTATAAACTTTGCATGTGTGTTATGTTTATAAAAATATACATATCGTCAAAATGTGCTACCACTGCATATAATATTTGTTCATATCTACAAAATACAAAACTATGAATAGAAATTTTAATAAATTTATTCAATTTGAATTTTTTCATAATTTTTACTTGCACAGAAAAAAAATCACCAATTAACAAATATATATGAAAATAATTCATTCAATTAAAAACTTG
>MINK01172905.1:0-18286 GCA_001735545.1 Phormia regina
ATATAAAAAAAATACAGAAAAAAATTAAGTGCGTTTATAGGAATATGCACCAGTGTAGTTAATTGTCACTTTTTCGCAGTAGCTATCCGTAGTGATTTACAGAACGAGAAAGAAAAAAATCATATTCAATAAACAATGTATTTTTCAAACATATTTGGTAGAAAGGGTAACTTTTTTAAATTCTGATACTGCGATTTCTTAGGATATTATTTATTTTAATTACCTTTTTCTAGAAAATTGTTTAGATAATATTATATGATACAAATTCAAAGGCATGATCAATTTTTGTTTTGATATACATATACAAGAGTATGTATTTTTCATTTAAGGTTTAAGAAGTGCTTGCTTTTTTGGCCTTCCTAACACATTTTTTTTATTTACAAATTAATAAAGCATTTAATGCAATAAAATCATGGCTTAAAATAAAATTTCATGGATGTGACCAAGTTTTATATATTTTTTTAAATATAATGTGAGCTAGAACATTTAACTATCAGATTAGTATTTTTTAATAACATATTGCTACCTAGTACTAAATATCTAACATTAAATGTTATATTGGTTAAAACTTTTCTCTTTCTTATGTTATTTTTTATATTTATGCTTCAAAGTTTTATATAAATTTATGCAAGTTCGTACTAGATAAAAAATGTCTTACATTTAAATCTATAAAATTCTTAAAGCAAAATGATAAAAACGAAACAAATATTTTTCATCTTTAATTCCCAAAATATTTTCGCGGGAACTAAAATTGTTTTGAAATAAAAACCCTAGTCGTAGAAATTTTTTTATTTAAAATAAAAATTCAAATTAATGTAAACATTGAAGAAATTTTATTATTTCTATAAAATAATGAATGAATAATGCGAATGTATGCAATGGAAAAAAATGTAAAAACACTGTTCGATTATCAGTATAGTTTTCTAATTATACTATGGTTTATATTAAAGAACTTTTCTAATTATATGCAAGTTTATACACTTCTTCAACATCAACATTTTAATTAATTGCCAAAGCCAGTGAACAAAAATTCATCGTATCGCAAGCAGCTGTTTCAACCCGTCTAATGCAAACGTGTGTGTGTAGCCATTGACAAAAAATTTTAGGTAGCGTATCGCACAAATCTATTGAAATTAGATTTTTACGTAGCTACGTGAATTTTGATAACCCTGTACCATAGTATAATAACAAAGTACTCGCACATCTACAAAAACAACAATTCCTTGTATTTTGTTAGTGTAAAATGTCAAAATGCTATGAACAGAAAATGAGAGAATAAAGGAGAGGAAGACTAAAATACTCACGAAAAAAGTTTACATGGGAATACAAAAACAATTTGACAATAAGGCGAGGTGTATCAATGAAAAAATTGTAAAACTGCTGTTCTTACGAGTGTACTTTCTAATTATACTATGCCCTGTACTTTCTTTTTTTTTGCAAAATAACCCATAGTATAATAACAAAGTACTCGCACATCTACAAAAACAACATTTCCTTGTATTTTGTTAGTGTAAAACTACCGCGCACAATGTCAAAATGCTATGAACAGAAAATGAGAAAATAAAAGAGAGGAAGACTAAAATACTCACGAAAAAATTTTACATGTGAATACAAAAACAATTTGACATTAATGCGAAGTGTATCAATGAAAAAATTGTAAAACAGCTGTTCTTACGAGTATACTTTCTAATTATACTATGCTCAAAGTAAACATCAACTAAATTTACATCAACTTGTGTGATGCTTGGTGTTTAAACATCGTTCTTTTAGCATTTGCTCTAATAACCGTGTTTAAACTTCGAAAAAATTATCATTGACATCAAATGTAGACCGTCTACATTTAACATTATCACTAACACACTCTTATTCTGCGTTCACACAAGGAAATTTTTCTTGCAGCAATTCTGATTTTGCGTGGGAGGGAATATAAACAATTACAACCCGCAAACAAATAGAAGACATCATCTTGGGTGATAATGTTGCATTATCCCCAATTAATCATCTAAGAGAAAATAATCAAGATATATTTTATGTTCTTATCTTTTTGTTGCTTCCGAGAAATTTTCTCAATATATAAACTAGTGCGAATGTTACATTCGGCTCGGCCGAATCTATTATACCCACCATTAAGTTTTTCAAATTTTACATTATATNNGCCGCAGAGCTGGCGGGACACCTGACCACAATAGAGCAAAAAAAATAGGTTCGTAACAGTTCACTAGTTGCCAAAAATGTTTCACGCTACTTTTCCTCATTCTACGTTGCGTTGAAAAGATGACTGGTTGACCCTATAGTCTGTGGCTACGAGGTTTTTACGTATGCCAAGATAGCAACAAATTTGAAAATTGTACAACGGCAACACTTTTTTCACATTTTTAATCAATTTTTCATTTTAATATATCTTCTAATCTAGCCAGTCCCATAATACTATCCATAAATAATACCAAGTTTATAAAAAAGTTCCCAAGCAAAAAATTCCTCGAACAGTTTTTGAGAAATCTTAGTTCATCCTACTTCGCCATAGATACTGTAATATCTTGTTACTCATTTACCTCCCTTAAATCGTAAATATAAACTTTAAATCCTAAATATTTCTTATGATATATAATAACACCTTAATTCCTATCGAACAAAATTTACATTTTCTATAAAAATACCGAAACTAACATTTTTTGACATTCGAGAAAAAGCTTATTTAGCGAAGCCATTGGCGATATGTACATAAAAAATATATTTCTATTTTAATATAGATATACAGCCGTATTCACAGAAACTGAACAAAGTTTTATTAACCTCAATTGCATATTATCGATCCCTTTTCATTTTCTCTCATTCTTCTTGTCAGTATTGTTAGCAGTAAGAATAAATTATTCGTTTACTATGGTAATCTATAATTATTTTTGATGTTCTAGTGCGTCTTTAATGATAAATATATTTTTTAAATTTTGCTTATGTAAATATACGTAAATATGTACAAATTTCTCTTTAATTTTTGTTGAATGTAATTATATGCATCCGAATAACGAATATTCTGTGAAGAAATCAGCATCACTATTTCATATTTTGTTTACATAATTTTTGTTGAAAGTTTGATAAAATTTAACAGAAACAATTATGAATTTGTGTTAAAATACATTGATTTTAACCCGGAGTTGATATAATAGATTAATTACTCCATAATCTAAGACATAGTAATGTTCTATTTGGAATTACTTTGTAACAGAAAACAATGACAACTTTCCATATATATGATTGTGGGGAACATTGAGTTGACATGCCGGCAGCCGGAATGTAGAGTATACTTTTTCCTGTTTATGTTCATGATTTTATTATAAAATAGTTTAATAGATAATATTTACAGAAATTATTATCCTGTTCCGGAATTCATTTAATACGTTTTTAAATAGCTATACTGACATATTTTTAATCTTGGAATAAATTTCAGTATTAAATACAACTTTAAAGAATTTTACTTAAAAATGGTTACTAACATTTTGTTAAGTTTTTGTGAATACGGCTATTACTCTTTTAGGTGAATAAGTTCCAACTTTTGCTTTGCGTTACAAATCGTGTTATCCTAAACTTATAGTATCACGTGGTACGGTCCTCATAATACTTTCATGTTCATCTCTCCCAATTCTCTTTATTCAACGCATTTAGTAGTTCAATTTTTTTCGACTAAATCTACATGCAAATCTAAAATTCGGAAAATATGGCTGTTACAAGAAGATAAATTGCAATATTCCTTGATGTCGAAGTGCAAAATTTCCCCATAGATTTCATTCCGAGAAAAGCCTAGAAACTTCTTAATGAATAAAATCGTACTCGATAAAAGAATGAACAGAAAACTGACCAATGATACTCATCCATAACAAATTCCTATTAAGTACCTCACAAACATATAAAAAAAGACTAGACATATGGTATCATCCTCGAAATAATAACTTTTATGGATTTGTAATATTTAAACTTTAATAGTTTATTTTAATTCTTTACATTCAATGAACAATTTATTCTTCATAGTTTGGTGCAGGAGATTTGGTTTTACTGTAGTCCCTGATTGGAGAGTAGAACTAAAGAAAAAACATTATTATAAATATAAATTTATTCAAATAACAATATTATCTACCTTGTATTGTTTGTCCTTATATTCTTGCCATGGCTCTGGATTAGAAGAACGATTCCATGTTACGTCTGGATTTCTAGTCGCTAAGCGGAACATGTAGAACACTGCAGCACAAGCTCCAGCTCCAACACAAACATAGAGAGGAATAAGCTAAAAAGATTATGTAATAAGTTCTCGAATTTTACATAAAATATATACTTACAGCAGGATTCTTTTTAATACTTTGTAAGCCAAGACCTTGCATGATTTTTTTTTCTTTTCAAGTGTTATATAATTTATATGCGATGAAACAATATCACTTATTGTACACAAAATCGCCCCACTGAATAACTTTTCGTATATGTATGACAATACATTTTGTCAAAAGTCGACGAGATGTGTTTAGTAAACGTAATAGTGTGTCTAGACTAGACAATTTTTTTTGAGTATACATTATACAAATTTTATCAAGACAAACGTAAAAATGTTATCATGATAAATATTTGACGGAATTTTTATTGTACTCAAAATAAAATTCTATATAATATCAACTTTATAAACCGATAGTCTATTCTATTCTTAAACATTTTATTGTCCGTATTTGTCAAATTCTATATTTTCAAAATGTTACGCGTGGACCATTAAGAAATCTATTTCGCAATAAATGTTTAAACAAAAACTAAGCAATTATATTTAACATAAACTGTCAAATTTATTTTTAATTTTTTTAACAAACCAAGTATAAAAAATTAATTAATTTTGTTTAAAAAGTCATATAAAAAATAAAAACAAATAAGATTTCTTTAAAAAAAAAAGAGATAATTAAAGCTTTAACATAAAAGTTTGATGTTATTCCGCCGATTTTGTTTCTTATATTAGAAACTAAACATATATATGTGCTTCGAGTCTATATTAGAGACATTTTTTATTCAGATAAATTTCAGATTTTTGTTTGAGTTGCAGATAATTTAACGTTTTTATAAATAACGTCGAGTCTATATTAGAGAAATTTATGAAAACGTCAATTTTACGCTTGAATTGAAGATATTTTTTTACCTTTGTCAATAACGTTGAGTCAAGACAAAGGTCAAAAAAATATTGTAAAGATTTAACAAATGTAGACTCAATATGTCAATATTACTAAAAGCGTTTCGTGGAATCTACATAAGACAAAATTTTATCAAGACAGACGTATCATAATAAAGACTTGTCAAAACTAGACTGTATTTGCCTGTACTATTTTAGCGATAGAAGCAAACTTGTCAGCGCTCGAGCTTTTTGTCTTAATAATGCTTGGTAAAAGACGCCATCCTGATGGTTGTTGATATTTTTCACAGAGATAAAATATTATATGATAATTATTTGTCTAATGAAGACTCAAAGTTATACAAATCTTTATCACGATAACTTGTTGACATATGTGTTCGTAAAAATTTGTCTTATATAGACTTGAAGTAACGCTGCAATAATACTGAAAAATATAGTCTACATTAGACAAATTTTTTTTCTGATAACCATTTCATGTTTGTCATGTTTAGATAGGGTAAACACGAGAGATTTTTCTATCATAACAAGTAAAAAAGCGTCGGCAGAGCTACTGCGATTTTTGTTTTTGGGACCAAGTAGATACAATTTTATAATAAATCACTTTTTTACGTCAGGAAATGTTAGAATTTGATTGTCATATTTGTTTTGACAATTGATATCAAGACAATGTTAACTTCGCTTGAATTCTAACAATTATATAATTACGCTATAATATAAATTAATTTGGTCCACACGTGATAAATTCTTATCATGATAAGAATTTTGCGTTTGTTATGATAGAAAAATCTCTCCTGTATACTCTACGTTATGTATTATACTGTAAACTGCTCACTAAAGACGTGCAACAATTGTGCAGACTAAGCTCACCTATATTCTTAAATGCATTGCAAAAAATTATCGAAAGTAATTGTTTGGTAATCAATTTATTTAATATTAATATTTTGAGATAAACTGGGGGAAAGATAATTATATTTTTTACTTCAATTTTAATAAATTCAACTGTATGGACTGTGTTGAGGCACTTTTTTAAATTTTTTTATTTATTAGAAAATATTTTTCATTTAGTACTTATCTGTACGTCAGTAACAAAAAATACAACTCTTTAATTGATTCTTTTTTGTTCATATTCTTAATTATTTCTTTTTGTACTCAAAAATGTAATAAAGTTAATGCAAGGGCATTTACTTGTCAAAATTGTTTTGCTTAAATAAAACACTTCGCTTAAACTCGCCATACGAATAACATCAAAAACCATCAGTGTTTTTATTTTCTTTCGAAGTAGCCACAGGTTCTACATTTTTTGGCGCCCAACGTGGGGCCCGACCCTAGCAGTGTATCATCAGCGTTTTCCAACCAACAAACTCAGCTCTATATATTCCCATCAATATTGGAGAAACTTATCGTCGCCAGCTTAAATAAATACCATCCGCCCGAGGAATACCAGCAGAAAAGTTAAAGTGGAAAACTTTCGTTCTAGTTGTATTTGGATAAGCACTTGTAAGACCAAATTACAGGTATTTACATCAACAGAAATCGCTCGAGAAATATAAATTTTATTGTCCAATAATTGCTAACAATATTTTTAAGAAATATAATTTGGCGAATTATACATGAAAAGGAAATTATAAAAATTCAAAAAGAATATTTTACAAAAACAATTGTACGCATAACGGCTTTAAAATTCTTAAGCAAAAAACAAAAAAAATCCCAATAGTAGTTGTTGCTTGTGTTGTTGTACACATTTCATCGTTTTAATACACACCGTTCCTTGTCGTTAGTTTGAATTTCATCTATTCCCTTTTTTATATAAAAACGATAATCTCTACACTGATTGCAGTTACTGCGTTTGTTTTACATAAAAGAATTAGCTAAGAGAATTTAATAAACGTGTACTCTTAAATAAGTAAAATGAGTGAGTTGGAGACTCTTCAAAGGCAACGTACGTCTGTAAAGGCTAATGTTACGCGTATAAAGAATTTAGTAAACGAAACAATGCCTGTATCCGAATTAGAATGCCGGTTGAGTTTAGTAGAAGCATACTTTAAGCAATTGCTTTCTATACAAAGTGATATTGAAACTATAAATCCTAAAGACAACGCAAGGGCAGACATAGAAGAATTGTGTATTTTGTCAAAATCTAAAATAATTGAACTTATGGGCGACAATTATAAGCGAGCTACTGAAGCTTCATTTACTTTCCCTGCAACTACTAAATCAAAACTGCCAAAATTACATTTACCAACTTTTGATGGTAAATATGCCGCATATAAGAATTTAATTTCAACTTTTAGGCAGTTGGTGCATAACGACACATCGCTCTCAGATATTGAGAGATTTAATCATTTATTACATTGTTTATCTGGACAAGCCCTTGACACAATACGCGCATTTGAGGTAACAGGTGAGAATTATAGCAAGGCAATCAAACGGCTTGATGAGCGGTACAATAATAAAACATTAATATTTCTTGAACACATTTCAAATATTTATGAATTACCATCAGTTGAAAACCCATCTGCAACGCAACTTCGGGCATTAATCGATAATGCTTCAGCCGTTTACAGTTCGTTAAAATCATTGGGAGATGAAAAAGATATATGTAATGCCATGTTAATTCATTTAATTTTAACAAAGGTTGATTCAGAAACTAACGTGAAGTGGAAGGAAACAATTGATTTCAGCTCTTTACCAACATGGGAAGGATTTACAAGGGTTTTGGAACGTAGATGCCAATTTCTCGAGTCAATTGAACCACAGCCAACAACAACAACAAATAAACCTACAACAACAATACATGATAAACGTAATGCATCACGTCGTCAACAGAAACATTCGTTCATGGCTCAAGTTAAAAAGAATTGTATGTTTTGTAAGCGGTTAGATCATTGGAGCAGCAACTGTTCACAGTTTAAATCTATGGACTCCACAAGCAGGTTCGACACAGTTAAAAAACTTGGTCTTTGTATCAATTGTCTATCATCTGGACACAATGTATCAAACTGTACATCAAAATATAGATGCAAATTGTGCAATCACTCTCACCACACATTACTCCATCGCGAGTCACCAACAACTAGTAACAATGTTACCACAACATCCGCACCAGCTCTACAAGCAGCTGTTAATACTCACGTAAACAATCAATCAAGCAGTGTCATTCTTGCAACAGCCATAATCCTCATCTCAGATAGTACAGGTGAGTACAAATTAGGTCGAGCACTTTTGGATTCATGCTCTCAAGTGAACCTAATAACTGAAAAATTCGCTAACATTTTAAATTTATCACGTAGAAAAATATCAGTTGAGGTTTCTGGTGTTGGGTGCACATCATCTAACATGAAATATGAAGTTTCATCTACCGTAAGATCGCGCTTGAGCAGTCATGAGTATTCTTTAAATTTGTTAGTAACAAATCGTATTTCCGGATATCTTCCATCCAGGAATATAGATGTTAGTGCTTGGAATTTACCCCAAATTGACATGGCTGATGATTTTTTCTATAAACAACAACCAATTGATTTATTACTGGGTACCGAATACTTTTTTGACGTTTTACGTGGGGGAAGAATAATTCTTGGTGTGAACATGCCCACGTTCCAAGAAACAAAAGCCGGCTGGATTGTTACTGGACGGTACACTCCAAATATTAAACCATCGGTGTCAAAATGTATGGTTTTAACCTCAAGTAATATTGATCTTGATGAACAAATGAAATTTCTATGGCAAATGGAAGAAGTCAATCAGTCAACAAACAAGTGGACCACGGAACAACAGTTATGTGAATCGCATTTTTCGGAAAATGTAAAAACTAATTCGTTAGGAAGAATAATAGTTAAATTGCCTTTTAAGGAACATTTTTCGGCTTTAGGATCATCATATAACTCAGCATTGAAAAGATTATATCTTCTCGAACGTCGATTAGAACGAGACAGCAATTTGAAATCCCAGTATGTACAATTTATGTCGGAGTATGAGCAAATGGGACATATGTCACTTGTTTCAAATCATAACATGAATTCTCCACATTACTTTATACCCCACCATTGCATACTTCGGCCAAACAGTACGAGTACAAAGCTTAGAGTGGTATTTGACGCCTCGGCAAAAACTTCGTCAAATAAATCCCTGAACGATATTCTTCTTGTGGGCCCAACAATACAAGACGAATTGTTTTTGCAAGTTCTTCGTTTTCGTATGTATAAGTATGCACTCACCGGCGACATCGTTAAAATGTATCGCATGTTTCTGGTACATAATTCGCATCGGCCATTCCAACAAATACTGTGGAGACCTAGCAAGGATCAGCCTGTTAATATCTATCAACTTAACACCATAACGTACGGAATGTCGGCATCACCATTTTTAGCAATACGTAGTTTGCACTTTCTAGCCGATAAATTTGAATCTTCACATCCAACTGGTGCTAGAGTGCTCCGAAATCATTTTTATGTAGATGACATGTTAACGGGATCGAATACAATAGAGGAGCTACATAAAATTAAAAATGAAGTCACTTACATTTTATCCGCAGGTGGATTAGAAATTGCAAAAATTCAATCAAATCACCATACCTTTTTATCAGATAACATCACACCAAAAAACATGAATATGGAAAAGTTACAAATCCGTAGCGCTCTTGGTATAAGCTGGGATCCGATAAACGATAAGTTTCTCTTCGCATTTAAACCTGAACAAAGGTTTTCAGCATACACAAAACGAGCAATTTTGTCCCTAACTGCATCAGTATTTGACCCAATGGGGTTAATTTCCCCTCTAATAATAGTTCCAAGAGTCTTACTGCAAGACTTGTGGCTACAAAAGTATGATTGGGACACTGAAGTTCCGGCAAACATAAAAATATCATTCAAAAGGTGTCTCGAGGACTTACACAATTTAAACACAATTTCTATTCCTCGATTTGTTTTAAGCGACAATTATACTGAAGTACAACTACATGGTTTTAGCGACGCTTCCCTACGTGCGTACGGTTGTTGTTTCTATGTATGTGCCCGCAATATGCATAATTCAAATGTAACACTTTTTGCATCAAAATGTAAAGTTGCACCAACGAAAAAACGTACAATACCACAATTAGAGCTATGTGGCGCTCATCTTTTATCAATTTTGTATCGGAAAATTGCTCCGCTTTTCAAAACAGTTAATCCACGAGTCTACTTTTGGACTGATTCGTCTGTCGTGTTAAGATGGTTGCAGTTGCACTCTTCTACACTGACCACTTCGTTGGGAATCGTATCTCTGAGATACAAGAAATTACTGCAAATGGTTCTTGGCGCCATGTGCCAACGGCAATGAATCCTGCTGACCTAATCTCTCGAGGTTGCTCGATTGAAATGTTAAAGGATTCCCAATGGTTTTCAGGTCCAGCTTTTTTGAAAAATCAAGAATCACAATGGCCCAAGTCAATTACTGAATGTAACGAAGACGTCGTAAAATCAGCTATACGATTATCACTTTTTAAGTGTGAAACAAACGATAATTGTATTTTAAAGTTATGCGATAAATTAAGTTCATATTCGAAAACCGTAGGAATCGTAACGATATTATTCAGATTTGTTCGTGGCGCTAAAGAATTTTCGTCAGAAAGAAAACAACATGCTTTGCTTTGTATAGCCTGGAATTTGCAGCAATACCACTTTGTCGAAGAAATTTATTATCTCAACAACAATTTAGACATAAAAACATCACTCAAGTCGCTTGGGTTATTCATTGACCATAGCATGCATTTTCCTTTGGTTCGAGTAGGAGGCCGGCTTGCAAATGCAAACATCCCTTTAAGTCGAAAGCATCCAATTTTGCTGCCAAATTGTAATTTCGTTTTAAACTATATACGACATCTTCATGTGGCCAATTATCACGCAGGACCAAAGGCTCTCGTCGCCTTTTCTCGACAAACATTTTGGGTGGTCAACGTTCGAGCCATAGCACGTAAAGTAGTTCGTTCTTGTATAAGTTGTATTCGATATCGTCCTAAACTAATTGACCAAGTAATAGGTAATCTTCCTCGTGAACGTGTAACACCAGCAAGACCATTTCAACGTTGTGGAGTAGATTTTTTCGGTCCGATTGAAGTTTATTTTAAAATAAGAGGTAAGCGGCCAACTAAAAGTTATGGTGCAATTTTTGTATGCTTCGTGACTAAGGCAGTACACATTGAGTTGGTATCGGATTTGTCAGCGGACGCATTTATTGCTGCCTTAAAGCGGCTTATCGGGCGACGTGGCCTGCCTTCAGACATCTACAGTGATAACGCCACAAATTTTGTAGGTGCCAACAATAAATTACTTGAATTAAAGAACGCTTTCATAGACAAACAATTTCAATCTTCATTAAATAATTTTTGTTCACAAAACTTTATCAATTTTCATTTTATACCACCTAGGGCTCCACACTTTGGAGGCCTCTGGGAGGCCGCCGTGAAGAGCGCAAAGGGTCATCTATATCGTACTTTGGTTGGTGCAAAACTAACGTTTGAAGAACTAACTACTGTATTTGTTGAAATAGAGGCTATCTTGAATTCACGGCCAATTGCTGCATTGTCCAGTGATCCCAATGATATGGAAGCTTTGACGCCTGGCCATTTTTTAATTAATGGTCCCCTCAACTCTCTCCCAGAAAGATCCGTTCAATGCGAAGATATTAGTTTACTCGAAAGGTGGCGTCGTATTAGTGCTGCTAAACAACAGTTCTGGCGTTGTTGGACTGTAGATTATTTAAACGAGATGATGCAGCGAAAAAAATGGTTTAAGACAGCTCCAAATTTGAAGCCAGGAGTACTCGTACTAATCCATGAAGACAACATGGCACCACTTCACTGGTTGAAGGGACGCATTATAGCAACTATACCGGGAAAAGATGGAAAAATACGAGTAGCTGATATAAAAACAACAAAGGGAATCATACGTAGACCTATTCACAAACTAGCAATCCTTTTGGAATCTTGAAAGCGGATTCTTTCAACGCGGGCGGTATGTTGAGGCACTTTTTTAAATTTCTTATTTATTAGAAAATATTTTTCATTTAGTACTTTTCTGTACGTCAGTAACAAAAAATACAACTCTTTAATTGATTCTTTTTTGTTCATATTCTTAATTATTTCTTTTTGTACTCAAAAATGTAATAAAGTTAATGCAAGGGCATTTACTTGTCAAAATTGTTTTGCTTAAATAAAACACTTCGCTTAAACTCGCCATACGAATAACATCAAAAACCATCAGTGTTTTTATTTTCTTTCGAAGTAGCCACAGGTTCTACAGACTGCAAAGGTCCATAAAAAATAAGTGTAATTAAAGACCATGATGAAACTATACCAGGTGACAGTACCGCTACAACAAAGAACAACCAGGCAATTTGTTTTCGTTTTTCCAGTACAACGTCAAAAACATTCGAGAAAATAGCAAAACAAACAAAAAGTAAATAAAAAACAAGGAAAAATAAAATAACAATATAAAAGCGCACAAGACAAAATAAACGCAAATATGTTTCAAATATTATTCTTTTTCAAAATAAATATTATTTTTTTCACAAAATATTGATATTTAAATTTTTTAACACACAATTACAATTCAAAAATTATGCACAAAAGAAAATAACAAAAACCAAGTTCTTAATGTAAACAACCTTTGACAGTAATCTGGTAAAAATAGACAACGGCAAAAAATTATCAGCAGTTTTCGTACTGTCACCTGTTATAATTGCATCATGTTAAAGACTATAGAACCATGTATAGCGGACGTATCAAGGCATATTAACTATTAGATCAAGTTGAAAACACAGCTGACTTTTTTTTCTTATTTCTTATCATAGTATAATTAGTATACTCGTAAGAATAACTGTTTTACAATTTTTTGCATTATTGTCAAATTGTTTTTGTATTCCCACGTAAAATTTTTTGTGAGTATTTTAGTCTTCCTCTCTTTTATTCTCTCATTTTCTGTTCATAGAGATAAAATGCACAAATTTGTTAGGGTTATAGATATGGAGATAGACAAATTTATTATTTAATATTAATGTGTTTCATTTGAAAAATTTCAAGTGACAATAAAATAAAATATTAATTTATTTTTAAACAAATTATTTCAAAGATATCTAGACTATTAATTTAAAAAGTATTATAATAAAAAGTATTTAATTGATTATTTCAACACCCTTGCCCAATTAAATAATTCCAATATTATTTCTAAAATGTTCGAAAGGTATTCTAGACAACGATTTAGTGAAAAAATCTGCAACTTGTTTCTTGGTTGGTTTGTACATAATTGAAATTATCTTATCTTGAACTAAGTCCCGAACGAAATTATATTTGATGTCAATATGTTTCATTCTTTGATGTTCTTTTGGTTCTTCAGCAATTTTTATACATGACATATTATCTTCAAAAATTCAGATAGGAGTTTGAATTATAATATTACAATCTTCCAGTAATTTCTTTATCGAAATAATTTCACACGCTGTAACACATAGAGCTACATATTCCGCTTCAGTAGATGATCAAGAGACAGTAGGTTGTTTTTTTTGTTATCCAGGATATAGAACAACCAAATAATTTAGATTTTCTATCGTCAATGTCATTTCCCCAATCTGAAAATTATTTCGATATCATCTGATTTTCCATTATATACAAGTTCCAAATTAATTGTTTTCTTAAGGTATCTAAGGATTCAATTTTGAAATCGGCTTAAATAATTTACACTAACACTAAGATCAGGTCTTGAGGTGAGCATTAAATACATTAAACATCC
Source organism: Phormia regina (assembly GCA_001735545.1). Taxonomy (NCBI): domain Eukaryota; kingdom Metazoa; phylum Arthropoda; class Insecta; order Diptera; family Calliphoridae; genus Phormia; species Phormia regina. Next base: position 13,912 of record MINK01172905.1, read on the forward strand.
AATTAATTATTTATAAGGTTCTTTTGTAAATTCCTCTTTAGAGTCTTTAGATAAACTTAATTTTGGTTTCATTGGAGTGTCAATACCGTTACAGTTTTCGTTTTAAAACGTTTAAGTAGATTTAGTATAAAAGATTTCTGATGAATTTTGATTTCTGAATTTTCAAAATTTCGGATGACTTTAACTCCTAAATATATATTTATATTTCCTAAATCTTTCATCTCAAATTCTTTCTTTAATAATGACTTAACGATTTCGATTTCTTTAATGTTATGTCTAATTAGCAAAAGATCATCTACGTAGAGTGATTTAATTTACATATTAACTTTGGATCACATTTCAGTCCTTTAGGAGGTTTCATGTATATTTCTTCGTTAAGATACCCATGTAGAAATGCAGTCTTGACATCCATTTGTTGAATATAATATATCATCTTATTGGTAATAGCAATTAAAATACGGAAAGTTCCAATTCGAGCCACAGGAGAGTACGTTTCATGATAACCAAAACCTTCCTTTTGTGTAAACCCTTTTGCTAAAACACGAGCTTTATATTCGCCAGGGTCGCCATTACTATCTAGTTTTCGCTTGAATATCCATTTACAATCAACAATGTTTTTTCCTTCTGGACGTTGAACCAAATTCCATGTTTTATTCTTCTCTAATGAATGTAATTCTCTTTTTACTGCTTCGTACCATTCACTTGAATCATGACAATTTTTTATATTTTCGTATGTTGTAGGAGTTTCGGAAACAAATTGTTCAGCACTTAACGCCAAAGCAATATAATTATAACGACTTGTTGGTTTTCTTATTCTTTTACCTTTACGCAACTCCTGTTCTTGCTGATCAATCTCAGAATCTTCTATAGCTATTTCGTCTATTGCTTCTTCTATACCAACAGCTTCTTCTCTTTCTACATTATTCTCACTATGATGTTCTTGCTGACTTACTGCTTATTCGAATTATTCCTCGCAATCGCTTTCTTCATGTACATCAATTTGTGTGCTGCTTTCCTCGTTTTCACTCTCCGGTTTTCAATTTCTAGAATTTTAGAAATATTTTTGGTTACTTTTGAATTGGCAAAAACATTTTCATTAAACACTACATCTCTTGAGAAAATAATTTTATGTTCAATTGGGTTCCACAACCTGTAACCGTTGCCGCTATATCCAACCATTATTAGTTTATTAGATTTCATATCCAGTTTCTTACGTTTTATTTTAGGAATATGAGAGTATGCGACACAACCAAAAATTCTCAAGTGTGATAAATTAGGTTTTATACCATACCAAATTTCAGCAGGAGTTTTACTACAGGAAGGGGCACTTGTAGGACTTCTATTCGTTAAGTAATTAGCACAATAAACAGCTTCCGTCCATAAATCCTTTTCTATACCACAATTAGAGATTAAAGACCTTGCTTTCTCAATTAATGTACGATTCATTCTTTCAGATGTACCATTTTGTTCAGGAGTATAAGCATTTGTATATTGAATTGAAATTCCGGAAATTTTACAAAATTCTTTAAATACAGTAGAACTGTACTCGCCACCATTGTCACATCTCATAGAAGCAATTTTAGTATTATGCAAATTTTCTGCCATAGATTTAAACGTGTTAAAACAATCGAAAACTTCAGATTTCTTTGACATCATATAGATTGAAGAAAAATAAGAAAAATCATCTATAAAAGTTACCATGTACCGTTTTCCATCCCAAGAAGAAACATTCATAGGACCACACACATCGCTGTGAATAAGTTGTAAAATTCTGGATGTTTTAATTATCGGTTTCGCTTTAAATGGTTTTCGAGATTGTTTTCCAAAAACACAAGATTCGCAAAATGATTTTTCACCAACGAAATCATCTATACCATCAGCAATTGTGTTGAGCTTCTCCATGTCCGAAAAATTCAGATGACCTAGACCTAGAAGGATTTTCTTTCAATTCCAACCACTAAAAACTCGCCATTATATATATTAACACACTTATTCTGAAAAATTACCTTCATTCCAGCTTCTTCGATACGTCTTACAGAAAATAAATTGCATTTCAAGTCCTTACAAAATAACACGTTTTTAATTTTTAAAATTTTTCCTTTCTCATTTATGAATCCACGTATTGTTCCGATTTTATTGGCTTGAATAGAAACTCCATCTTTGGCCACTCCAATAATTACAGGATTTTTGAGTAAACGTAATTCGTCGAAGCATTCTTCATTATTCGCCATGTGATCGCTGGCTCCTGAATCAATAATCCATTTCATACAACTTGAGGATTCAACTCCAAAACATTCAACATCCACAACAAAACTTATCTCAGTATTTGATAAATTAACATTCTTACCAGACTGTTCCCTTTTCCATTTAAAACAGTTATTCTTTTTGTGACCAACTTTTCCACAATAATGACATTTAAACTTGAAAGTTGCTTTCATTGCCACATTTTCAATAGTATTACTACTTACAACTTCTCGTTTACGTTCTTCTTCCAGCAATCGATTTATAACGAATTCTAATTCCAAATTATCAGGATTTAATGTTTCGATAGCTGTAACAACACTGTTGTAACTTTCCGGTAACATTATGAGCAAATGACAAATTTTATCGAGCTTTTCCATTTTTGCGCCAGATGATATTAATTGCCTAACCAACCCATCAAATTTCAGGAAAAATTCATTTAAACTTACTGTTTCTTCACATTTCATTGTTATTAATTTCTTTCGTAAGAACAATTGGTTTCAAATACTTTTCTTTGCAAACACATTTGTAAGAGACGTCAATACTTCAAATGAACTTTTACAGTCCTTAACATATTCCAAATGTGAATCCGCAATTCTCTTGATGATTAAAAATTTTGCCTTTTTGTTGCTCTTCTTCAGTTCCTCTACCTTAGTAGCATTGGCTTCTTGAGCTACCAAAACTGTGACATCTTATTTAATTAGATTAAGTAATCCATGTTCATCTAAAACAGTTTCTAGCCTAAATCTCCAATTATCAAAATTCCGACCCTCAAACAAATTTACTGAAAAAATTTCTTCAGCCATGACTGGGCCCATAACCAGATAAAATGCACAAATTTGTTAGGGTTATAGATATGGAGATAGACAAATTTATTATTTAATATTAATATGTTTCATTTGAAAAATTTCAAGTGACAATAAAATAAAATATTAATTTATTTTTAAACAAATTATTTCAAAGATATCTAGACTATTAATTTACAAAGTATTATAATAAAAAGTATTTAATTGATTATTTCAACACATAGCATTTTGACATTTTGCGCGGTAGCTTTACACTAACAAAATACAAGGAATTGTTGTTTTTGTAGATGTGCGAGTACTTTGTTATTATACTATGTTTCTTATAACTGTCAAATCTTTTTTTATATGGTGTTGATTTCTATGTGTGTTTTGTTTACATTTTTTATATAATTTTTGTTATTGTTTCAATGAACAAAATTTGACATTTAACGAAAATCAATGAGAGAACTTTCGTTATTGTTGTAGAATTGCTCTAACCTAATAGTAAATAAGCATTGGGTCGTATTTTATTTGTTAAACCCATCTTTTCTTTAAGTGCATTTTTGCACTCTAGAAAATACAATTATATTTTTAGTGTAAATACCTAATTTATTAGCACAATTGTGTTGGCTGAGTTCACATGTATTCTTACGCTCTTTCATTAAAATTAAAAAATTATTGAAATTAATTGTTTGGTTATCAATTTATTTAATATTAAGGTTTGGAGATAAAGTTGGGGATTTATAATTATATTTTTTTACTTCAATTTTAATAAATTCAACTGTAAGGACAGTAAAGTGTAAAAAAAGTAATTATTATTAAACGGACGTATTTTATTTATTAAACCCATTTTTTCTTTAAATGCATTTTGTTACTCCCACAAACACAATATTTAGTGATTGACATCCCTACTCAAAACACATATAATGAATAAATGCTCAAATACATAGAATACTTTCGCTTCAACTACGACTGACAGCTACGCATAAATGATATTAACCCAATCGTTAATAATAAAATATATAATAATATATAAAAACGCATAATTTAAATTATGTTCTCAGTTGAAATAATGAATGGCCAATGAAAATTTCGACTCATCAAAGCTAAACATTTTTCATCTTCGAAGTACTTCACGCAGAAGTTAAGCGTACTGATTTTAGTGCAGCTGTCAGTCGCAGTTGAAGCAAAAGTATTCTATGTTCTTGAGTCTTAAATATTTGTGCATAATGTTATAAATGAGAGTGTAACAAATATTTTATGATCATTCACTCTATTCAGAACAGTTAAAATTTTAGGGTTTTGCATTGAGTAATAAATTTATTTGTTTTTTTTTTTTTTTTTTTTTT
>MINK01172906.1:2969-22318 GCA_001735545.1 Phormia regina
ATATAAAACTTATATGTGCCAAATTTCATTAAAATATTGCCGTATTTAAGGTATTTATGATCGTTAAACCCTTTTCCGAGAGGACATTTGTATGGGGGCTAGTTGAAATAATGGACCGATCATAACCAATTCCAATAGGCTTCGTCCCTTAGAAACCAGTGTGGCAAATTTCATTAATTTTTTGTTCAAACAGACATCGTTAAATCGACTCAGAAAGTGATTGGTATAAATTAAGGAGGGTCTTAGACCAATATTTTTGGGTGTTACAAACATCAGCATCCTCCTCACCTATGGTGGTGTAGGGTATAAATTGTATTTTGAAACAATTGTGTGCAAATCAAAGTATGTATTTGAAAGAGTTAAAGGGAATTTGAACTCATTTTAAATGATTTCCTTGATATTTACCTTAATGTTTTTTTCTTTGTTTAAAATTAAATACACTGTTAAAAAAGATTTTCTGTTTTTTTTTTATGATTTATTTATTTATGTATATTTTATAATTAATATACGTGGAATATGCCATATTCTGTTTTTTTTTTTCTTTTTGTAATTTTTTTTTATACGATTTTCAATTTTTCTTTTGTTTTGTATTTTATTATTAATTCTAATATATGCTTTCTTTTGTTTATAATTGTTTTTTTGTTTTGTTTATTATTTTTCTTTCAGTGTATAAGCTAAAATATAATAAGTATATATTGGCTTAAAATATTTTAATTTGTATTATAATTATTACATGTATTTTTATTACTTTCTAAATATAAAGTAATATATATTTTGTTGCTCGTTCTTTTTCTTTATAATTATTAAGTAATTATTTATTTTTTATTACTATTTTCTAAATTTATATATAATTTTATTTTTATTTTTTTTTGTCAAAAATTTGTATTTAATGCAGCACAATAATTTATTTATTTTTTTTATTATTATTTTTTTGCATTAAGGCACTGAAGCAAGAATTTTTGTGCAAATTAACAGAAAAATTCAAAGAAAATTATAAAAAATATTTTGGTTTAACTTTTGTAGTTTTGATCCCAGCAACAAAATTATTATTAATTTTTTTCTTTTTTTAATAATTAAAATTTACATTTAAAAACTATTTTAAAATATACACAAAAATTTATAATGGTTAATACATAATTACATTTATAATCACAAATAATAATGATAATAATAATAATAATTATAATAATAATAATAATAATAATAATAATAATAATAATAATAATAATAATAATATTTATAATTATTTGTATTTTATTAATAAAACTAATAAATAAAATATGTATACATTTCTTTAGGCAAAAATATTTAAAGTTTTTGGGGGGGAGAAATAATAATTAAAAAAATTTATTTAAACTTAAATAATAATTTTTAAAAACTATCAAGGTAGCAAAATAAAGTTGAACAAGACCACAGACTTATTGGAGTTTAACTTAAAGTTTGTTTTAACTTAATGTTTACTTTAACTTAAAGTTTACTTAAACTTAAAATTTATTTTAACTTTGTTTTTTATTTTATTTATAGATTTTTGTTATGTTTATTTGCTGCAAATAAATTTTTGTTTAGTGTTACATACATTTGTTAAAAATTTAAAAATATTTAAAGAGAATTGAAAATGAATTTTAAACAGATAAAAAGGTTTTTAAATAGTTTAAGTTAAGGTTTTTTATATTAACTAGATTTAGCTTTAATTTAAAGTCCACATTATCTTTTATAAGTTTTAAGTTTTAATTTAGTTTAAGTAGCCAGACTTTAATGGGTGCTAATTAAACTTTTTATAAAATTTAAATCTGGATTTATTTCTGAGTCTGTACAAAATCTAAACTTAGCTTTACGATCTTTATATAAATCAAATTATGGTTTGTAAAGCCATTTATAGGACTTTTTAAATGCCAATATTAGCTTCAATTACGGCTCTTAAAACTTAGCTTAAATCTTGTTTTAATCATGGGTCTCTATAAAGCTTTAAATTTTGTATTTTTATAAAGTAATATTTAGCTTCAATTTTCGATCTTTATATAAACCAAATTTTGGTTTTATTTGGGGGGCTTTTAAAAAATCTAAATTTTGTAGGGTTTGTAAAGCCATTTATAGGACTTTTTAAATGCCAATATTGGCTTCAATTGTGGCTATTTATAAAACTTAGTTTAAATTTTGTACTTTTATATAATATTTAGCTTTAATTTTGAATCTTTAAAACAAATTGTGGTTTTATTCCTAATTTTGTCGGGGTCTTAAAGCCATTTATAGGACTTTTTAAATGCCTTATTGTGGCTTTTAAGGCTTTAATTGTGGCTCTTTATAAAAGGTAAATCTGGTTTTAATCATGGGCCTCTATAAAGCCTAAACTTTGTTTAAATTTTCTATTTTTATAAATTTTGGAATGTTTATATAAACCGAATTTGGTTTTAATAGCGGGCTTTTAAAAAGTCCTAATTTAGGTAAAAATTTTTAGAGTTTATATAGGTATATGATAGTCTTTTTTTAATCCCATGAATAGCTTCAATTGTGGCTCTTTATAAAACTTAAATCTGCTCTTAATCATATGTCTTTATAAAGCTTAAACTTAGTTTAAATTTTGTATTTTTATATAGTAATATTTAGCTTCAATTTTGGTTTTATTTGGGGGCTTTAAAACAGTCCTAATTTTGTAGAGTTTGTAAAGCCATTTAAAGGACTTTTTAAATGCCAATACTGGCTTTAATTGTATCTCTTTATAAAACTTAAATTTGACATTAATCATGGACCCTTATAAAGTTTAAACTTAACTTTAACTTTGAATTTATATAAAGTAAAATTTAGCTTTAAAATTGGTTCTTTATAAAAAACGAATTTGGTTTTAATTGGGCCTTTTAAAAAGTCCAAATTTTGGTAAAAACATTTTAAGTTTATAAAGGGTATATTATAGGTTTTTTTTTAAATCCCAAACTAACTTCATTTGTGGCTCTTTATAAAACTTAAATCTGATTTTAATCTTGGGGCTTTATAAAACCTAACTTAACCTCAATTTTGTATTTTTATAAAGTAATATATAGCTTCTATTTTGGATCTCTATATAAACCGAATCGCGGTGTGTTAAAAGTCCTAATTTTGGTAAAAATTTTTTAAAGTGTATAAAGGTATATTATAGGTTTTTTTTAAATCCCAAAACAAGCTTCAAATTTGGCTCGTTATAAAACTTTAATCTGGCCTTTTTAGCCTCAAATTTGGCTTTTTATTAAATTAAAATCTGGCCTTAATCGGGAATATTTCTGAAGTCTAAACTAAGCTGTAATTATAGACCATTTTTTAAATTCAAATTTCTCTTTAATGGTGGAGCTTTATGAAGTAAAATTATTCTTTAATTTTGGACCTTTATATAAACATAATTTAGCTTTAATCGGGAGCTTTTAAAAGGTTCTTATTTAGCTCCAATTTGTGGTTTATTATAAAGCCAATTATGGGTCAATTTTAAAGCTTAAATTTATTTTAAATTGTGTGGTCTTTATAAAATATAAATCTTGCCTTAATACTAAGCCTTTGTAAAGTCTAAACTTAGCTTAAGTTATGGATTTTTATAAAGTTAAATTTTATCTTAATTTAGGATCTTTATAAAAATCAAATTTAGTTTTAATCAAAAGCTTTTAAATAAGACCAATTTTTTTGGAATTTTTTGGATTTATTAAGGTAATTTTTAAACTTCAAATTTGACTTCAATTGTGGCTTTTTATACAATTAATATCTGTTCCTAATCGGTAATTAATCTGAAGTCTAAACATAGCTGCAATTATGGATCATTATAAATTAAAATATCTCTTTAATGATAGATTTTTATGAAATAAAATTTTTCTTAAATTTGAGCCTTTAAATTAGTTTTAATCGGGAGCTTTTAAAAGGTTCTTATTTAGCTTCAATTTGTGGTTATTATAAAGCCAATTTTAAGGCTTTTTCAAATCTTAAATTTGTTTTAAAGTTATGGATTTTTATAAAGTAAAATTTTACTTTAATTTAGGGTCATTAAAAACCAAATTTAGTTTTAATCCAGAGCTTTTACAAAGACCAAATATTGTTGAAATTGTTGGGGTTAATAAAGATGAATTTTAAAGACCAAATTTAGCTTCAACTGTGGTTCTTTAAAAAAATTAAAAGTCTGACCCTAATAGGGAGTCTTCTGAAGTCCACATTTAGCTGAAATTTTAATTGTAGATTTTTATGTAGCATAATTTTACTTTAGTCTTGGGCTATTATTATATTGGTTTTAAATGGGAGCTTTTAAAAAGTTCTTCTTAAGCTCCAATTTCTTAAGTCTATAAGGACAATAATAGGTTTGTTTTAACACTTAAATCTGTTTTAAATTGTGGGGTCTTTATAAAATATAAATCTCACCTTAATACTAAGCCTTTGTAAAGCCTAAACTTAGCATAAGTTATGGATTTTTATAAAGTAAAATTTTACCTTAATTAAGGATTTTTTTTAAATCTAAATTTGCATTTTAGTCCGAGGCTTTTATAAAGACCGAATTTTGTTGAATTTGTTGGGGTTAATAAAGGTCAATTTTTAAAGCCTTAATTTGGCTTCAATTGTGGTTCTTTAAAACAATTAAAAATCTGACGCTAATTGGGAGTCTTTCTGAAGTCTAAACTTGGCTGTAATTATGGATTATTATAAATTAAAATTAAACTTTAAATGTAGTTTTTTATAAAGAAAAATTATGCCTTAATTTAGGGTTTTATAATAAAAAGAACTGGTTTTAAACGTAGGCTCTATAAATGTCTAATTTTGTTAAATTTTTTGTTTGTTTATAAAGTTAGTTGCAGGTCTGTTTAAAAGTTTAAATCGAAATTAAATTGTGTCTCTTTATAATATTAGCTTTATTGATGTTGAATTTAGTTGGATTATAGAATTTTATATAGATAATTTTAGCTTAAATGTTGAGTTTATATAAAAACCAAAATGTGGTTTTATAAAGTCCAAATTTAAAACCAATTTTTTGAGAACATTGCAGATCTGTTTTAAAGTTCAAATCTGGCTTCAATTGCAGCTGTTTATCAAAATAAATGTGGCTTTTATAAAGTCTAAAGATGCTTTCAACTGTGAGTTATTATAAAGTCAAATATTCATAAAATTTGACTACGACTTTAGTTTGGGGACTTCAAAATTGATTTAAATATATTTTAAGTCTTGGGAATGATTTTGTCATTAAAATGTTTAAAACTTCAACTAAATCTTTAATACAATACACTTTATAAAGCGGACTGTCAATCTCTTTTAATAAACAAACTTAACTCCTGTTACTTTACGTTCACATATATAAGTAATAGGCATTAAAAAACTTAACTACTGTTACTTTATTTGCATATAAGGAACAATCGTTACCCAACTAAACCCCTGTTAATTAATTTACATCTATGTAACATAAGTTGACTTAAACTGATCTTCTGTTACTTTATCTAAATATAATTAACAGGGGTTAAGTTTAAAAGAACATATTTTTATTTAATTGTTGGTCTTCATAGTGAGCGTTTATAAACCGTAAATTAAGCTTAATTTTTTATCTTTTAAATTGATATCTGAGACTTTATGAAGTTCAAATTTTCAAATTAACTTTTTTCAAGCCCAAATCAGACTTTAAAGATAAGTCTCTACAAAATCTAAATTCAGTTTCATTTGTAGGTCTCTAGAAAGACAAAATTTTGCTTTAATGGCAGATTTATAAAGTAATTTTTTCGTTTATCAAGTCCAAATTGAAGTTAATTTTACAAACTTTTTTAAAACTAAATTTAGCTACTATTAAGTTGTTTTAAAAATATTAAATTATGATTATTTTAATTTAATTTTCTTTTTCAATTCTCTTTAAATATTATTATTATTTTTTCGTTAAAAATTATTTTAGTTAATTATATTTTATCTGTTTTGTTTTTTCTTTTTTAGGACGTATGTTGTTGCATAGATTTATTATTTATCTGTAGAAATTAAATTAAATAAAAATCAAATAAAATTCTTTAAATTTAAATTTGAGTACATTTAGATAATTATACATTAAATAAACAATTTATTTTAAATTTAATTGTTATTACTTATTTTGTTTGTTTTACTAACAAACGAACTACACCCTATCAAAAATAATATATATATTTTGAAAATATGAAATAACTGCACTCGGGGTTTCTTTTTTTAATATTAAAAAATTTTTTAAAAATCACAGAATATTTCTTAAAGAAATTTATTAAAACTGCAAATTGTTTAAAGGTGTAGTTCCTAAACTTATTACTTTTTTTTATAGATAAATTTAAGATCTATAATATAATTTTTTTAATAATTTCTTTCTTTTTTTGAACTTAATTTATTATAAATTTTGAATAATTTTTGTTTTTTATAATTTTGTGTTATAACTTTTTTAAAATTATTTCTTCATCATATAGTTATAATTATGACATTAAGAAATGTGTATTTAAATTACACAAAAAAAGACAGACTACATTACATTGTATGTATAAGAGTAATAATAAAAATTTTAAAATTACAAATTATTTTATTTTGTCAGTGTAATAAAGTGTAAAGGAGGAAAAAGATTTAGTTGAGAGAAGTTATAACATTAAATTATATAAAATATATTAGGGAATGTTTTTTTATGGTTAATATATTAAGGAATTTAATTTAGCCTCTTTTTAAAGAATTGTTCAAGGAGGAAATTTCAAAAGTTTAGTTTTAATTTAAAATCAAATGAAAACTGCAGGGTAATTGCAGATTTTTAAAATGTTTAAGGAATTAAAAAAAAATCATTAATATAATTTTTGACAAATTTGGATAAGGGATGCTCTAGAGAAGATTTTTTAAAGCCCAAATTTAGTTTCATTGATGGAACTTAATAAAGCGAAAATTCGATTAACAATTATAGGCTTTTTTAAGAAAAATTTAGACCATATTTCAGGTCCTTATAAAGCCCAAAATCTAGTGTCTAAAGAAACTTATTATATGGTTTAATTTTTATTATGTAACCTTCAAAAGTTCAAAATATCTTCAGTTCAAAAGTCTATATAAACTTAACATTTGGTCTTTATAAACTATTATTTTAAAACTTTATAAAGTCCATAATTAGCCTTAATTTAGCTTCAAATGCAAGTAATTAAAAAGCTCAAATATTATACTCCTGGGAGCTTAATGTATTTAATAATGAGTCTTCATATATAGTGAGCTTTTAGAAAAACCAAAAAAAGTTTAATTGTCAGACTTTATATAGTCCAGTGTTAACTTTAATCGTGGTTTTTCAAATCACTAGCTTTTAAAAAGTACTAATTTTACATTAAAAGTCAAAATTTAAGATCTCTCATGGAACTTAATAAAGTTAAGCTTTTGTATCATTCATAAGACTTTATAGAGCATAAAATATCCATATCCATGAGAGAGTATAAATTTAGTTTTCTTATTAGGGTTATAAAGTCCAACAACTGATACTGTGGCGAATATTTAAAAAAAAAGTCCAATGTTTTTATAAGTTGGACATTTGGATATAAAGTCCATATTTAGTTTCAATGTTTTCAAATCTAAATATTGCTTCAATCAAAAGTCTTTAGTTCTAAAAACACTTCAAATTTTTATGAAGACATTTGTAAAGTAAAAAGTTATTGTTTAACAGCCTTTTCACAAAAAAATAATGTATGTTTAATAAAGGTTTACTAACTTTTTGTATGTAAATTTCCATAAGAAAGAAAATAGTAAACCTTTATCAAGCACACATTATTTTTTGTGAATATGGCTGTAAGCCTTTGTAAGTTGGACATTTATATTTATAGTTTTAATAGTGGATCTTTTTCAGTCCAAATTTTGTTCTAAACATAAGCCCTTATAAAGTATAAAGTAAATTTGATGTCAAACAAAGGTCTTAAAAAATAAAATTTTAACTTCAATGATAAGCCCTTATAAAGTCCAATATACTTTCATTCAAAGAATTTTATAAATAACAATTTTGGATTATTTATTGGTCTTTATAAAAAGCTTCAATAAAGGGATTTTATAAAGTCCAAATTTTTCGTTAAACGATAATATTTATGCGATATAAATAAAGTTTTAATTCTGCAAATTTATTTATTTAAAATTTCGCTCAAGTTTATAAAAAATTTGACTTCAATTGAGGCTCTTAATAAGAATCGGAAACTTTTATCTATTATTGTACTTTTTAAAGTATTCAAATTTGGTCAAAAGTATCCAAAAGTCAAAATTAAATTATTATTAAATTTAAATTGAACTTCAATTTAGGAGATTTATAAAATCCAATAATTTTTGTTATCTAGAGTCATTTAAATTTCTTTTTAAAATCATTTAAGTTCTAGAATATCTTTGTAGAATTATTTTAATTTACTTACAAATGAAAATTATTTAACTTTAAAATTTATGGATAAATGTTTTAAAAAAGGATCTTTAAAACTTCCATTTAATATCCTTTAAGTTCAAGGAATGTCTTTAGGGAATGATTTTAATTTATTAACAATTAAAAATGTTTAAACTTAAAAATCTATGGACAAAATCTTTAGAGAAGGCATTTTTATAAAGTATATATATCGACCAAATTTGACACAAAAAAGAAGTCTTCAAAACTTCCTTATTTACTTTTAAATGAGGGGCTTTATATAGGCTAAAGTTTTCATAAAACTAGTCTTTAATACCAAAATAATCATAAAATTTGACTACGAATTTATTTAAGTCTTGGGAATGTTTTTAGGGAATGATTTTGTCATTAAAATATTTAAAACTTTAACTAAATCTTTAATCCAATACACTTTATAAAGCGGACTGTCAATCTCTGTTAAAAACAAACTTAACTCCTGTTACTTTGCGTGCATATATATATAAGTAACATAACTCCTGTTACTTTCTTTGCATATAAGTAACAATCGTTATGCAACTAAACCCCTGTTAATTAATTTACATATAAGTAACCCAAGTTAAGTTACCTTAAACTTAACTCCTGTTACTTTATCTATTTATAACAGGGGTTAAGTTTGATTTTAAAGAGAATTAGTGTCAACTTATTTTTAGTGTTACACTTAAAATTTATATAATTTTTTTTTTCTTTTTTGTTACTTATGATGTGAGTGCATAATTATAAAGTAGATAACATATAGAATATAATATAATAACATTAATTAATTAATTAAATAAATTAATTTACTAATTATTTGTTTTTGTGTTATTTGTATTTTTTTATAATTTTGTTTTTTGTTTTTGTTTTTGAGTATATCAATATAATATACTTAAGTATTTTGTAATTTGTTTTGTGTTATTTTTCTTATGTGTGTTTGTAAAACAAACATCATGGCAAAAAAAAATATGTATTTTTTCCAAAATAAATTTTAGAGTTTAGTTCTCTCTAAAATCGTTATTTTAAAATTTCAAAGTTTTTTTTTTTTTAAATTTTAACGTTAAACCTAAACCATATTTATAGCCCCATCTTTATCGTAAGTGGGTATTGAAATAATATCGTTTTTACTATGACGATTTTTCGCTGTAGTTGTTGCTAAATGTTGTTGTTTTTGTTTAAAGGAAGCATTATTAGAATCTCTTACTACATGATGATTATGTGATGATGATTTCTTTTTATTAAATGAAGGCTGCCTTTGTTGTTGTTGTACGGTTGTGGCCGCTGTTGTTGTTGTGTTTGAAGTTGAAACAGTTGGCAAATCATATGAATTTTCATCATCATCATCATCTTCTGCTGATTCTGGTTCACTTGATTCAGAAGTTTCTGAATCTGTTGTAGATGATGTGGTAGTTGTGGTTGTTGATAATTTAGAGCTGGTGTGATGATGATGATGATTGCCTGTTACATTTGTATTAGCTGCTAATTTCATTTTTTGTAAGGCTTCTGGCATATCGGGATTACTTTCGAGTGTTGAATGTTGACTGGAGGGTGAATGACTATATTCGGAAGTATTTTCTTCATCAGATATAATAATGGCATTACGTTTTTGTATTGAGACTTTTTGGGTAATGGGTGTTTTATAGCAACGACGTGCTCTCATGCCCCTACCTATGGGCTGGCGACCAATGCTGGAATAATTAAAGTTCAAATTTAATATAAAATAAATTTAAAACATTTTTAGTTATTTTTTTTTAACCTACCTTCTTCTTCTCAAATTATACTTATAATCCGTATCCTCACCCTCCTCATCGGACCAGCTATCCTCACATATATCTTCATTTGATTCCACACCATTGGCATTTAAAACATTGCCCACCAAATCACTGCCACCACCACTGACCACTTGCTGGCGCATTGAGCTGCGGTGTAGACTAGAACAACGCGACAAACGAGGAGTACGTACCACCTCATCTGTGGTATCACGAACCATTAGACCTTCGGAATTACCATTTTCTGGACTAAGCGGATTTTGTTGTAAAACCGTGTTAGTCGAACTGTTCTGATTGTTCGTGACGGTGGTGTTGGTGATGTTTGTATTGTTAATGGTGGTAGTGGTGCTGGTAATGATGCTATTACTATTGCTATTATTAGTGGTAATGGTTGATGATTGCATAGACAAACGATTTTCATTAATGAGTTCTATAACTTTACGGCCCAGCCGTTCGAGATTTTCATTATCACTACAACAATCGGTTATATCGAGACGTTCATTACTATTCATAACATCATCTAATAGCTGATCCGGACTAGAGCAGGCATCTTGAAAGGTCAAATCGCTGGTGGTCAATGAATTGCCATTGGGACTTGTGGGTGTTATGGTCATGGGCGATGTACTATATTGCATTTGATTTTGCAGTCGTTGTTCCATTAATTGTTGTACATTTGCCGTTTGGGGCTCGGCCATTTGTTTTCTAGTAATTCGTTGCACTGTCTGCGTTGTTGTTATTGTAGCATCAATGGCTTGTGTCATGGCATGTTGTTGTATTTGTTGTGGGCAGTGATGTTCCAATACCATAGATATATCACGTGAAGGACAACAAGCCGAAGGACTTATATCCGTTTCACTAACATCCATAGCATCAGTTTGTGTTTCAGTATCAACCAATTTAACTTTACGATTTTCCGGTTCACTTTGATAACGTCTATCTCGACAGGGACTATATTTGGGTGCGACTGCAAAGGTACCAGAACCCACTCTTCGATGTCTAGATTTTTTAGCTTTTTGTGACGTTACACAGTAGGATTTGGGTTGAGACGATGAACTATCTAATTGAGCATAGAGTGTACATTTAACGGGACTCTGAAATGGGTTTCAAAAATAAAATATAAGTTTAAAATTAATTTAACGAATTTAATACAAATAAAAATACCTCTGGTGTAGTTTCTGGATCAGGTGTAGCTGATGATTGTTGTTGTGTTTGTTGATGTGTTGATGTTGAAGCTGCTATCATCATGGGTGGGCCATTGAATCTTCGTCTATAATACTGCATTTTACGTAAAGTTGTGCCAAAACGTCTTGAAGGTTTATAGCCAGGCAATTTTTTCTCTCGTCTAAAAATTAAATTAAGAAAAAAGTAAATTAATTTGTATTCTCTCTTTGGTTGGTTGTAACTATCGTAAGTTATGTTTAAAGTTGTCAAATATTTGACCAAATGGCGTAACCTGACATTTTGTTTGACACTGTTTTGTCTTAGAAAATATTTGCCGGATCAAACAACGTCAAAACATATTTTTGTAGAAGTAGTGATTACGCAAATTTACTCAAATATTTGACAAATATGAACGAAACTTTATTTATTTTTCTAGTTATTTACTTATTAAGTAATCGATTAATTTATTTATTTTACTTACTCTGCAATCTCTTTTTCCTTCTCCTGCAATTGTGACATACATTCGCTTAACTCCAAATACAAACGATTTGTTTTCTCCAATTTATCCTCATACACCATACGTATATCCTGAGCATGACGCCATTCAGCTGTACGTCTTCGTATTAAATCCTGTTCAAACTTATGAATACTGGTACCATTTTGTGTCATCTCTTTCATGTGAGATCTAACTTCTTCCTTCCATGAACGTTGCGTTTCGAAATATTGTTTTTCGGTTTTACGCAAAAGTTCGGGACCGGCAATTTCTAAATGCGTTAAAATTTGTCTAAACGAAGGACGGTTACGGGGTTTGGTATTCCAACATAATTTTACCAACAGTTTAAAGCCATCGGGACAACTAGAAGGTATGGGTAATTTTAAAGAATTATTACCCACACCCCAAATAATGGCCGATGAATCAACATCTTTGTAGGGTATTTCACAGGTTAACATTTCCCATAGAACTACACCATAAGACCAGATGTCAACCTTTTCAGAGCAGGGCTCATTGCGTATAACTTCGGGTGCCATCCAGGCTACAGTGCCGGCAAAACTCATTTTTGTGCTAATCTCATTCCATTCACGGCTGGTACCGAAGTCACTTATTTTAACAATTTCATTTGTACTTATAAGAATACTATGGAAGAAAAAAAGATAAATTAAAATTGTTTTTGTTGTAAAGAAATTAACTTTATTACTTAGGGCTCTTTAAATCTCGATGTATAATTTTGTGTGAGTGAAGATATTGCATACCCAAAGCAATTTGTTTCGACCAGGAAACTAGGCGGGACGGCAACATGACTTCTTCTTCCTTGAGTATATTTTGTAAAGGACCATAAGGGCAAAATTCCATAATAATACAAAATACTGGCGATTGGGTGCAAACACCTCTGTAAAGATTTAAATAAAATAATAATTAAAAAAGTGTTCTTATGATTTCCTTCCTAACAAGTACTACTCACTTGAATTTTATAATATTCTCATGATCCAACTTTCTTAAATGCTTGATATCTGTCTCTTTGACATCTTTCACTTTCTTAACTGCCACTATTTCATTTTTCAGTTTACCACTGAATACTGCACCCTGCGCTCCACTACCTAACCATTCCAAATCGGTTATTTGCTCAAAGGGTATTTCCCAATCTTCGGCTTTTTGATTTTTTATTTCAATTACACCCGCTTTACCTATGAATGATAGCACTGGTTTCATACAACCAAGTAGACCATACATCCAACCAATAGGCTTATCGGGATGCCCAAATGTACCACTGTTCGGTGGCCATCTGTGTTGGCAGGTATTTTCAGCACTACTATCACTGCAATCGACTACAACGTTTGTGTGAGGCTGGTGTTGATGCTGATGTGTGATTTCGGGTTTATAGGGTAGATCTGTNNCACCAAGACCTAGGTGACCGAGTTCATCCTGGATACAGGCAATACTGTAATGAGAAAGAATAATATAAATGAATTTAGTAATTTTAGACAAACTTTTTTTTAATTTTTATAAAAAATATATATATTTTATTGATATCTTATTAAACTATTCAATAATACTTAGTATTTAGTCCTTGAATGGATTATTTTGATTGATAAAGATGAAATTATTACCTTAAATTCCTTAAATATTTTTAAGTTAAACATTTTTAACATTTTAGAAAAATAGTAAAACAATTTATTATCATCAACATTCGAAATATTTTTATACTCCAAACCACAGGGACCATGTCCGTCCGTCCGTGTGTCGCTTGAAACCCACCAATATCTGACATATACAATAAATTTATCAAACAGGGATTGGAAAGTTGATACTATAATACTTTTTTTGATACTATTTAACATTGAAAGGTACCGAAGTACTCCCTTGAACCATTTAATACTGTCAAAGGTTTAGCAGAATTTTCCACAATTAAATTTATATAAAGTCTTTTAAATAGAAATATATATTAGATATATCTTCTATATAATTAATAGGAAAAAAATTTTTGTGGCAATTCGATTAAAAAAAATATTCTATTAGAAAAGCATCTTCTCATATATATGTAAAATATAGATTTTATTCGCTCCTAACTTTTTTATTTAAGTACCATAGGGGTAGCGGCGCACACCAAGTACAATCTCGTATGTATAATTTTATTATTTTTTTACAAATTTGATTTAATATCTTTAATCTGAATAAAATTATTTAATGGTTAGAGTTTTGTACTAAGGAGTGCGATCGAAAAAATCCAAAGTATAAAATTCCAAGTATAAAATTCAAATACTTGGAAACGGTTGATCTTAGAGTTTTGGTTGTTTTTTTTTGTTTAAATGATAATATACTGCAGATCATAGAAAAATAAAATATTTATTTTTTTAACCACTACTTATGAACATATAGATCTTTTTTAATAACTCTATATTTTGTGATTTGATTTCTGCTTCAGCCACTTTTTTGGAACGGTCATCCCATCACCTTTTAAAATCTTAAATATTTTAGGACACCTCTTTGGTCCTCCTCAATTCTTTCCTCTCAAATGAGGTTGTCATGTAGAATCATTACTGACAGATAGATCAAAAGAAATTTTAAATATAACAATAAATTTTTAGGACTAATAGAAAAAGTACTATTTTAAATTTATTTTAATATCCAAAAATATTTACAATATCCATCCCTGATATCAAACGATAGGAAATCATTTCCAAAATTTTGCCATTAAAATTCAAAAAGATCAGTTTATAAACGTTGGTGATCCTGCATATATTTAAAGAGCGCAGGACTTCGAGTTGCATGTATTTGAAAATTCAACAATCTAAATTTTACAAGATCATCGAACAATATTATATATTTTTTTAAACTAATTGAAGAACAAAATTATATATCAAAGAAAGGAAATTAGGAGACGATCTTTTTATTAAGTTCAAAAAATAATGATTTTGAATTGTAAAATTTGCAAAAATTAATTTAACAGCCAGACGGAAGGACGGATATCAAAATTTTCATAAGAAAAAAATTAAAACTCCAAAAAAGATTTAGATAAAAAATCAACTGTAAGTATTAAAATAATGATATTAATTTTTCCGTAATTTAAGCACGTCCTTGTAGAGACGGGAGGACATTACTATTCTAAAAAAAATAATAATAAAAATATAAGACAATTCTAAAAACATAATTTCCTAGAAAACTATTACTTTTCTAACCGGCGGAAATAAAACTTAGTGACCTTATACCACATAAGCAATCATGGTCCTATTAGTAAATTGAATAAAACAAAATCGAGGTTTATATTCGGTTATGCAGAATCTTTTATAATCTTCACCTTCTCACTGACAAAGAAAATTTTCGCCTTAAACTATGCTTTTATAATTTCGTATTTAAAAATCTTCATTACAAAGCTTAATATACATATTTGTATGTATGTATGTATGTGTGTGTGTGTGTTTGTATTATTATTTTTATATCTTTAGTTTGACCTACAGCTAGTTTGTTATCGAAATTTGATAAAAATATTTATGAACGATCTATATAAAGTTAGCAGCAAAGAGTAACAAGAGACGAAACTTATTGACAAAAACCTAAGTCGGTTGTCAAAAACCTAACTCAAGCAACAATATAATACATGTAATTAAATATATTTTGTTGTTGCCAAAACAAAATCAAAACACGTTTTTATTTACAAAACAACAAGTTTGTTTATTTGTCAATCGAAAATTTCGTCTCTATATTTTACTCTATGGTTAGCAGTAACAAGGTCTTTAAAAAAAGATGACTTTTGCCTTATATCTCAATTGTTATTGAATCGATTTCTTTAAATCGATTAAAAAAACTCCGAAACTTCTTTACAAAAGTGAAGTCCCAAGCATAAACACATACTTCAGAAACTCAAAAAACTTGTTTAAAACCGGTAACGTTACTGACTGACTGATTCATTATCCCATAGCCCAAACGGCTGAACCACTAAGACGGGATTTTTGGAAATTCAAACGATTTGGAGGTAGAAACGGGCAAATTCGGTAACCTTGTAACTCGCAAACTAATAATGATACAAACAATTAAAATAGCTATCGTTGTTCATTTAAAAAATAATTGGACAGGTGTCTGCTGCTTTTTTGAAAATTGGCTGTTTTAGGGAGAAAACGCGTAAAAACTATATTTTGGTACTTTTTTTAACACCATATGTATCCTTGAAACCAATCAACATACAGATAAAATTTATGTCGTATTCATAACTTATCAAAAAAACGAGAAATACAAGTTTGGTACTTTTTAGAAATTCAAACGTTTAAGGGGTAAAAATCGTACCTATTTTTGTTACTTTTTTCATAAAACATTTTTTTTATATTTATTGAAATACTCATATGAGGATTTTAATATGGGATACTACTACAATTTGGAAATTTATTGGATACTTCGATGGGTGAAAAAAGCACCAAAAAGGGGTAAATCCGGGAAATTGCATTTTACTCAAACTTAATAATGAATTTTCAATTACATTAAACATAGAAAAATGAAATTAAGAAAATGTGATATGGACAAGAATGGATTTTTTGTACTTAAAGATTACATGGTCCTGTATGTAAGAATTCAAGATAATTGACTTTGTGGGACTTTTTCTTCTCTATTGGTATTTTTTGCATTTTCTGTAATATTTAACCTAGAATCATGAATTTAAATACCCAAGGTCTGATATTGAAAAGAATTCACAAAGGGGGACTTTGTGGTACTTTTTTGCTATTTTAATGGTATTTTTTGAATTTCTTATAATTATGATTTTAGAAACATGAAATTCGGAATATGTGGTCCTTACATAATGAAAATTCATAAGAGCGGACTTCGTGGTACTTTTTGAATTTTCTAAAATTATGAACCTAGAAACATGAAATTAGGGTTATGTAGTCCTAAGTGAATGAAAATCCATAATAGCGGACTTTGTGGTTCTTTTTTTTTTTGTTCTTCTAATGGTACTTTTTGAATTTAACCTAGAATTAAATATACATGGTCCTATATGGAAAAAAAACACAATAGCATTCTTTATGGTACTTTTTTATTCTTCTAATGGTACTTTTTGATTTTTTTTATAGTTATGAACCTATAAAGATGAAATGAATCCATAAGAGGAGATTTTATGGTACCTTTTAATAGATACATGGTCCTAAGTTAATGAAAATTCTTTAGGAGACATTGTGGTACTTTTTCGTTCATATGATGTTTTATTATATTCTTAAAGAATGACAACACAATGTTAAAATCATAGCTTTTTCAGTTCTTTTTTTGCTGGGTATCTATGTAATAATTGTAAACTAATAAATAAATTGATTTGATTACAATAACAAAATAGAAATTCATAATAGATCATTAGAAAATAAATTTTTGTTTGTTTCTAAAAAATCTGTTTACTTTAAATATAATTGCGAGTTTAAGTTTAATTTAAATTTAATTATTTAAAAAAACAAAAACCTAACCTTTAGTTGAGGTTTTAATTAGAAAATATCTATCTTTGTACCTAAAAAAAAAAACTATAAATGCAATAAATAACATTTTTTTATTATTATTTATAGAATGTATACTCGAACACGTGCATTTAAACACGCTCTCTCTCTTTGGCTCTATAATTGTGTTCTCTTTTGGTCTGAGATAATACAAATAAAACAGGAAATTCGAATACAATAAAATGCAAGGTTAACTAAATATAAAAAAAAGTGTTTAAATACATTTTTTATTATGTATTTTTTGCATAAAATTAATTAAGAATATTCCAGTGTTAGATTAAGCAAAAAAGCAAATAATTTTCTAATATAAAATACATAGATATTAGGTTAAAGTTATAGTGACGTACGTTTATAAACGATAATATATAGAGAGATAGTAAAAGAATTTTATTAAAACAGGGAAGTAAATATTTTTAGATTTTATAAAATTAAATGGATAATGAAAGTAATTAGAATGTTTTAAGCAATTTTGGGGAATTAAGGGAGAAGTGTTAGTTCAATCACCATAGCTATCAATCACAATAGCTATTTACCAAATAGTTTATCATCAAAAAAATCACAATATGTTAATTGAAATTGAAAATATTGAATTTCACAATAAATTTTAATTGTAAAAATAAAATGAAGTTTTAGATTTTCTTATGAGATTTTTTCAATAAATTCTCTTCAATTTCTTTGCCTCTCTTTGTTATCTTAAAAGCTATAAACAGGAGCATTTTAAAAAGAACTCAAGGTGTTTTCTAAAAATAGCCCGATAAAAAAAATCTGCTGTAATTTATTTATATTTTTATATCATTATCAACTAAGAATAAACAATGACCATATAAGCATAAAAAGAAAAGTTTATGAACTTTATTCTTTTCAGTTTTTGTTTTTCTACAAATCATTCAACCTTAAAAATCAAAAGCAGACAAATAAATTTATTTATTTTATTATTTCATTTTATTTTTTATTTTTGTATTTATTAGCCTCAGGTGATTTAAATTTTCACCTGGTACGTAAAAAAAATGAAATAAACACAATAACACAGATACTACAACAATAACAACAAGAAATATGCCACAGAAAAACAAAATAAGTTATTTAGTTATCTTATCTCAAAATATGAAACGCGTTCACATCGCTCACGTCCCTTGCAAAAAATTAAAAAAAAAAAATTCCCTGTAAAAAAAAAACACATATTTGGAACAATAACTATTGAAAAAGAGCAAAAAGATACATCCATCACATACATTCATACATAAATAAACATAGAAATATTTGTAAAGAGAGTAAATAAAAGAAATTGTCAATATACAAAAATATATGAGTTTTATTAACATGATAATATTGACAAATAAAGAGAAAGAGTAGATTAAATAAATAAATATTTTTTTTATATGAATTTGCAAATAGCGGTGAGTTTTTGATTTTTAAAAGAAAAAAAAACGGTTATAAAATTTGTTGAGTTAACAAATTTCAAAGGGGCATCTTCTTTAGCTGAGCACTATGGCTGGGAAATTGAAAAAATAAGTTGAAAAAAAAAAAATCAAAATTTTACTTAATGGAAAGTTATTTATATAATAAAACAATTAAATTTTAATTAGATTTTTATATAAAGTTATCAATTATTCTATAACGAAAATCTAGTTTAATCTGAGATTTATTTTAAACGAAATTTTTAATTTAGTACCAAATTACTTTTAAACGCAGGTCTTTAACTTTAAATGACTCCTTTTTGGCATTGCTGTAGTATCGCAAACCACCACATATTTATTTAAAGTAAATTCGGCAAACGGAATGTAGTCTTGGAACCCATATTATGTAGTTAAAAATTTTCAATAAAAATCTTTGGACCTTTGGAAAAGTGTGAATTTTATAGTCGAACATAACACTTAATGAATGTAGACTCCATAGTTACTAATTTTTTGGTTTCATTAATTATATTTCCGTTCCTGTTATAAATATGACTTCCCATTTTTAAATCAATTCAAACTTTCATTGGAATTTTTATTAAAAGTTTCTATATTATATTTTTATTAAAAAAAAATCAACACATCTTCGCGGCCCCTTATTTGAGAACCGTTGCTTTAGCGAAAATATCCAAAATTCTAGTTGAAAAAAATCAAAATCAAAAA
>MINK01172907.1:0-24083 GCA_001735545.1 Phormia regina
ATTTAAACCAAATACATACATATATAAACATGTTTAAATTTATTTTTTTTTTTTTTTTTTTTTTATTTGGCTTAATATTAATAATATATCACTTTCAAAAAAAAATAAAATTAAAAAAAACAACAACAACAAAAAAAGTGGTTCTTGTTATTTTTTATTTCTGTCATCAATTTGATTAAAAATTATTAAGCTGTTATTATGAAATTATGTGATTCACATATTAATATACAAAAATTGTGGTCAAAAAAAAAAAATTAAAACAAAATTACTCAGAGTAACTTGCATAACATTTAGACAATTGGGTGGTCAGAGAGACGGACAGACGGACGGACGGAGAGACCGACAGATAGACGTACTAACAAACTGCCAATCGTCCATCATATAAAAGCAACTGCGTGTTACTGTGTTAATAATGATTTTCATATGACCAATATTATGGCTAAATAGTGTCTCCATTTGAGAAAGGAGAGAGACTTTAAACAAAAGAACTTAAATATTTATAGATAATAACTGACGTCTATAAAAATATCTATGTTTCCATACGATTTTTCTATATAATGATAATAATAATAAAATTAAATTTTTTTGGTTTAATAAACGTAAGAAGAACTTTATTTATGTTTAAAGCCGCAACAGTTAAAAGTTTTTTTGTTTTTTTTAGATTTATTTTATTTATTCCACAGAGGAAGTATTTTTATATGAACACGAGCTTCTCGTCTACACTAAAGTTTATTTAAATGTTTTAAATTTTGTCTATAAAAAAAATACATAAATGCGGTTTAAACATATTATTAAAATGTATAGTTGATTATATATTTTTTTTAAGTTGTAAGGGTTTTTTTTTAACAAATTTTGTTGGTAAGTTGTTGGCTTAATAGTTGTTATTGTATTTGTTTTTTTTAGTTAATAATTTTTTTTGTTATTAAAGTGTGATTGTTTTAAAGTTTATTGTTATTATTGGCTTGATTTAATATAAAATTTACATAAAGTTTATTGAACTCTGTTTAAGGTGGATGAATGACATGTTTGTTAAACAAATTGTTGTTTAGAATAATTAAATAAAAACTATAATAAAATTATTTATATTAAACTAAAGCAATAAGTAGAGAAAAATGAGGTTAGAAGCATAATTATTTAGGGCAACATGTTGCTGGTCATAAAAAAAAATAAGAATAAAGAAAAGGAGGCACATGTTGGTATTATATAGTATTCAAAAGAATTAAATGTTGCTAAGAAAAAAGATGTTGCTTTATGGGCAAACAACATGTTGCTAGCAATCAAATTTAAATAAATAAATTTTCACAAATTTTAGAATTTTAGAAAATTAATTTTAAATTAAAAACTATATTTTTTGGCAACATGTTGCTGGCAAACTAAATGATAAGAAATTTATTATAAATTTTGATTTAATAATAATAATTATTATTATTATTATTATTATTATTATTATTATTATTATTATTATAATTATAATTTCTAACAAAAATATGTTTATTATAAGCAGACAACATGTTGCTGGTGAAAAAAAAAACATTGTTAAATAATTTAAAATTTATTAAAAATTTAAACATTTACAGAACTTATTTTAACTTTTTTATATTTAATACTTTTTTCAAGACTTTAAATTTCTTGGCAACATGTTGCAGAATAAAAATATATTTAAAACAAAAGCTATTTATTGATTTTGAAAAAAAAAAATGCTAAACAATATACAATTTAAAGGCAAAATATTATAACAAAATTTGACTCATGTTGTTCTTATATAGAATGTTGCCTTATATACAAACAACATGTTGCTAGTGACAAAAAAAACAATGTTAAATATTTTAGAATTTATTAAAAATATATAAAAAACATTATAACTTTTAAAGGATTTATTTTAATTTAAAAACTTTTGATTTCTTGGCAACATGTTGCAGGATAAAGAAATATTTAAAATAACAAACAAGTAATTAAATTTGAAAAGAATGCTAATCAATATACAATTTAAAGGCAAAAAATATTATAACAAATTTTGGGCCATGTTGTTCTTATATAGAATAGTGCCTTATATACAAACAACATGTTGCTAGCAAACAAAAACATTGTTAAATAAAATAAAATTTATTAAAAATTTAAAAATATTATGAATTTTACAGAATATATTTTCCTTAAAAAAGTTTTAATTTCTTTTCAACATGTTGCTGGCAAACAAAATGTCAATAAAAACAAATTAGTTATTAATTTAAAAAAAAAAAACTAATCAATATAGAATTTAAAGACATAATATTATAATAAAATTCGACTCATGTTGTTATTACATAAAATACAATAAATTAAATGTTGCTTTATAAAACGACAACATGTTGCTAGCAAACAAAAACATTGTTAAACATAATAAAATTAATTAAAAATTTCAAAAGTATTAGAATTTAACAGAATTGATTTTAAATTAAAGACTAAAATTTTCTTGGCAACATGTTGCTGGTGGCAAAGAAAATGTTGATAATAAGAAATTAGTTACTGATATTGAAAATAATGCTGATAAAAATAGAATTTAAGGGCAGGTTATAAATAATGTTAATAAATAAATATATTAATATACAATTTCACTTGGCAACATGTTGCTGTTTAGCAAAATGTTTTTAAAAACATATTGCTCTTAATAAAGTGAAATTTATAAAATTAAATTTTATAAATTCCTTTATTAAGCAACATGTTGTGGATAAAGTTTATATTATAGTTTTGAATTTTATTTATTTATTTTTTTAATTTTAATTGAATTAAAAAAAAATAAATTAATTTAAATGAAAATTTAAATATAAAATTTTCCTTGGCAACATGTTGCTGTTAATTAAATGTTAAAAAAAATTGAATTTTATTTAATTTTTATTGAAATTTTTAAATTAAGTAATAAATCAATTAAATAAAAAAATTATATATAAAATTTTCCTTGGCAACATGTTGCTGTTAATTAAATTTTTTAGATTTTATTTAATTTTTTTAACAACATTTTGTGAGAAAAGATTTTTTATTTATTTTTTATATTATATTTATTATTTTAGTTATAAAATTTTTCTCGGCAACATGTTGCAGTTAATTAAATGTTTAAAAAAATGAATTTTATTTAATTTTTATTGAAATTTTTAAATAAAATTAAATTCAATAAGTTAATTAAATAAAAAAATATATATATAAAATTTTCTTTGGCAACATGTTGCTGTTAATTAAATTTTTAAGAAAATTTTTTAGATTTTACTCAATTTTTTAAACAACATTTTGTGACAAATAAATTATTATTTTCATTTATTTTTTATTATTATATTTATAAAATTTTTCTCGGCAACATGTTGCTGTTAATTAAATGTTAAAAAAATTAATTTTATTTAATTTTTATAGAATTTTTTAAATTAAATTAAAAATAATAAATTAATTAAATAAAAAAATTATATATAAAATTTTCCTAGGCAACATGTTGCTGTTAATTAAATTTTAAGGAACATTTTCTAGATTTTGTTTTATTTAATTTTTTAAACAATATTTTGTGAGAAAAGATTTTTTTATTTGTTATTATATTATTATTTTAGTTATAAAATTTTTCTCGTCAACATGTTGCTGTTAAATTTTAAAGAAAATTTTTTTAGATTTTTTTTAATTTTTTAAACCACATTTTGTGACAAAAATAATTATTACTTTTATTTATTTTTTATTATTTTATTTATAAAATTTTTCTCGGCAACATGTTGCTGTTAATTAAATGTTCAAGAAAATTTTATATATTTTAAATTTATTTCATTTTTTATGAGCAACATTTTTGAAGAACAAAAATGTATTTATATTTTATTTATTTTAATACTTTTTTTTAAAAAAACTTAATGTTTCCATTTTATTTTAAGCAACATGTTGCTGAAAACAATTTATGTAATATTATGTAGATTTTTATAATTTAAAAAAATCTATATTTTATTTAAATTTTTTAGGCTATATTTTGCTGTAAAATGAAATACTTTTTTTAGCAACATGTTTAATTCAAATTTTTTAGTCATAATTTTGTTACAACAAATTTTTAATAAATTTTTTATTTTTTTTAAAATCAAATCATGAGATGTTACTTTATTTTAAGCAACATGTAGCTGACAACATTTATTTTAATGGGTTTTTATTTAAATTTTATTTTATTTTTATTTATTTTTATGATTAAAATTTACATTTGAATAGAAAAATAAGGAAAAAATTTAAAGTGCTTTTAGGCAACATGTTGCTGTTAATAAAAAATGTGGTTAAATAAGAAATAAAATTAAGAAATGTTCTAGGAACATATTGCTATTTATAAAAATTTATTTTATTTTATTTTTCAGTTATTTAAATCCTTTATTCCATTTTAAAAATTGGTTCTTCATAATAAAATATAAAATCTTCTTTTGGCAACATGTTGCTGTTAACAAAAATTTATTTTATTATACTTTTTTTGTATTAAAATCCATAAAATTCTTCCTTTTAATTTAGAATATTTTTATTATTCAAGTTACCGCCTAATTATTTAGTAGTTAATGTTTAGCAACATATTTACGTTTTCATAAAATCCTTATATACATTTTACCTTTTGTTTAGCTTTTTGCAACTATAAATCACTTTTGTTGTAGTGGAATTTTTTCGTTTCATATAAGAATTCTATGAATATGAAAAAAAAATTAAAAAGAATATTCAATATAAAGTATATATGCCACTACAAATTATTTATGACGATCAGATAATTTAAATGTTAGTTTAGTTGGGGCTAAAAACCATACGTAAGTTTACGCAAAACAAAAAAAAACATAGTATATGACATTGAAACACTAATAAGGATATTTTTTTGTTTTATAAGGCGGCCTTTTAAGGATAAATATCAAAGCAAATTGTTGAAGGAAAAAAACTGTCATGTCTTGATTAAATTTATTAGTTTTTAATAAAGTTTTTTTTTTATAAATAGGAATTTCTTAAAATAAAAAGGGACACAAGCTAAAGGTTCAGTTAAACACTATGAGTTTAAACTGGGATTAAAATCTAAACAGCTGTTTAATTTCCTTTCATTAAAAAGCTGATAATTATTTCAACTACCCAGCTTTATTTCGTAATAACAATTAATTCTTTTTTTTATAAAATTAAAAACATAATTAAATTATTTATTCTGTGCGTGTAATTAAAGTGTGATTTAAGATGAATTGTTTAATAAACAAATACAAAACAAAAACAAACAACTAAACACAAAGAAATCCCAAATAAACGCTTTTATATATATAAAAACGTAGTGATTTATTTCAAATACAAAATACTAATTTGATGCTACTAGGAAGTTTATACGTGTTTTAAAAATCAATTTTTGTTACAACTTTATTGTTTGCTAAATAGTTTTTTTTCATAAAACAACATTAACAAATTAGTAATGTAGAGAAAAAAAAATACAAAATAAAATTAATTAAATTGTAACTAACACTTGAAGCATCTTTATTTATATTTGCTTAGAATTTCTAATGGCAATTAAGGAAATCGGGATTTTATTTAAAATGGAAATGTTGCTCTCAGTTAAAGTTAATTACGCCACAACAACAACAACAACAAGGTTATTGTACGGGAATTTATAAAAATTTAAGTGGCAGTTCAATAACTTTTGTAATTAAACGGGAATGAACAAATGAATAAATATTGATGTTGCATGGCTAATTAATTTTCCGTTAGTTTTACTTATATTTGTTCCTCTTTACAGTTTTTTTTTAAATAATAAACGCAATTAAATTAATTATGCTAAAGTAATTAGCAAAAAAAAACTATCATAGAACAATTGAAATTAAAACAAAAATTAGAAAAAAATTAAAAAAATATTATTATTAAAAGTTAAACTTAGTTTAAACTTTTATTTAAATGTTTGCTAAGAACTTTAAACAAAGTTTAAACTATAAATTGTGTAGTTAAATAATTTAATTAATTTTAAATATTTGATATTACAAATAATTTAAAAAAATATTATAATCAAAAGTTAAACATAGTTTAAATTTGTATTTAAATGTTTGCTAAAAACTTTAAACAAAGTTTAAACTATAAGATTTCTAGTCAAATAAATAACTCCATATCAAATGCATTTCTAATATTTTTTACAAAGAATTTTGTAGGGATTAAAGAAATATTTGACAATTTTAAATTAAAAAATCAAATTAAAAATATTCATGAAGAATTTAAACTTAGTTTAACTTTTAACTAAATGTTTGCTAAACCTAAGTTTAAGTTTAAATTATAAATAAATAAATAAATAAATAAATAAATAAATAAATAAATAAATAAATAAATAAAAAACTAACAGCCGTATTTATAACAAAAATTTAGCATGGATTTAACATACGAGTTATTTAAAATACATTTCTTATCCACAAACAAAACACATGCTAACGAACGATCAAAGACTTGCTAAGTCTTTAATCAACAGCTGTTTTGTGTCAAAGTAAATTTGTAAATGAACAGTGAATAATTATTAATAAAAGTTTTTTGTCGGAAAAATTTAAATAAATTTTGTTAAAAAATTATGTAAACTTCTTACACAAACTAGACTTGNNAAACATTTTACAATTTGAGGGAAAAAAACTTAAATAAAAATGTCAACAAATACATCAGAGTTGATTTTTTGTAAATTGTTGGCAATGCATCAGACTTTTCAGAGTTGATTTTCAAACAATTTATTGACAAATAAAAATGCATTATAAATAAACTCTTGGCTAAAGGACCAACTACATAGAATACTTTCGCTTCAACTGCGACTGACAGCCACGTAACGTAGAAATGATATTATCGTAATCGTTGCATTATTTAGATATTAAAATTTTATATAATAAAATATCAAAATGCATAAATAAAATTATATTCTTAGTTAAAAAAAATAAATTGGAAATTAAAATTTTCGACTCATCGAAAAAAAATTAAAATGTTAGTAAAACAACCGACAAAATGTATTTACGCACTTCGGCACTTCAAAGTTGAACATTTTTCATCTTTGAAGTACTTCACGCAAAAGTTTGGCGTACTGATTTGGTTCCATTCCATATAAATGCATATATTTTACTGCATCTTTCAATCGCAGTTGAAGCGAAAGTATTCTATGTAGTGCTATATTTCATACTTTATGTAGGCTTAATCGGTCTGCCCTAGCAGAAAATCGTAGTGTGTGATATATAACAAAGTGTCTAATTTTTCGTTATAGATAAAAATAAATAAATAAATAAATAAATAAATAAATAAATAAATAAATAAATATACAAATAAATGAACAAAAAATAGAACCGATATTTAATAGAATATACTTCATCAACTTATTAATAAAAAAACACCTAAAGAAAAA
The DNA here is from genome assembly GCA_001735545.1 of Phormia regina. Lineage (NCBI taxonomy): Eukaryota > Metazoa > Arthropoda > Insecta > Diptera > Calliphoridae > Phormia > Phormia regina. Next base: position 7,346 of record MINK01172907.1, read on the forward strand.
ATAAATATTAAACAATTATTAATTAAAAAAATATTACTTTCAAAAGTTAAACTTTGTTTAAATTCTTTAACTAAACTTAATATAAAATAAAATTGATTTCTAAAAAAAAGTTAAAGGAATTTTCTGGCTAAACAATCTGGCAGCTTTAAATCAGAGTTGTAAATAAACTTTAAGCCACAGCTGGTAAATTTATAAAAAAAAATAAACTATCAATTTGAAATTTTCTACTCGAATGAAAAACTCTATGTAGAACCCGTTTATTATAGACAAAAAATTAATTAATTTATTTATTTATAAAGAAAATTGTAAGGAATAAAGAAATATTATAACATTTTTGATTTGATTACTTTCAACAGTAGGGTGATCGATTATACGACTTTTTGAAGAACCAGTTATCGAATAGTTCGAATAGTTGGTATTTTGAAAAAACCGGTTGCACTTTTTGAAATTCAGAAAAAAAAATGGTTAACCGGTTTTTAGCAGAAGTTAATATTTTTCTAAAAAAACTAAATTTCTTAAAAAGAAAAATCAATAAATATTATATTAATCAAGTTAAAAATTAATAAATACAATTAATTTTTAAAATGCCTACTAAATTTAGATAACTTGTCACAATATTACTTTTTAAATACATCTTTCAAAAATGAAGAAAATTAGTTAAACATATTTAAACGGGGTGTAAAAATATGGCATAAATCAAGATCCCCGACGTATTGATTTTAAAATAATTTTGATACTGATTCAAGAGTATTTTTACTTGTGATTGTAATGATGTACATTTTTATCGCTCTTTCGCAGTTTACGAGATAAATACTTTGTTAATAACTGTCTGATCTTAATTGTATGCCATTTAAAAGTATTTCCAAATACCTTTTTAATAATATATAACACGACCATATCAACTTACTCATTGGGAAGAAAATTGAAATTATGTATAAAAAAGCGGATTTAGAAAAGCTTATTTACCGATGCCTGTTTTTGACATAACCAGGGGAGAAAGTCCTTAAGTCCAGCCGAAAGTCGGCAACACACAATAACTTTATTAGTGTGAAAAAAAATAAATTAATTTTAATATTTCGGTAGTTCCAAAATCATTAAAATTCCATTCAAAATAATTATTACTAATTTATTTGTTTAAGTAATATAAATTTTACCTTAAGCTATAGTTTTTAAAACATTAAAAATCATTCTATATAAATATTTAAAAAATTACTACCAAAATTTTGATTCAAATATCACTATTTTGTATAGGTTTTCTTATATAAAATGCTATTTTTAAAACCGGTTTTTTGTGTTTAAAAAAACCGCTCTATTCGACATTAAAAAAATGAACATTTAGAAAAAACCAACAGCATATTGACTGAATAAAAAAAAATGTTTTTAAAACCGGTCGAAAAACCCTGTGGATCACCCTATTCAACAGTTAAACTTAGTTTATACTTTTATTTAAATGTTTGCTAAAAACTTAATCAAAGTTTAAACTATAAATTTTAATTTTTCTCATAAATAACTTTATAAAAAAAACCCGTTTTCTAATAAAAGAAAATTCTTTAATTTTTTAATAAAATAATACAAAATTCTTTCCATATTTAACAAAGATTTAAGCGATTTTCTTGCTTAACCATCTGGTAGCCCTAAGCCAGAATTTTAAGCAAGGGAATATCAAAATTTTGCTAAAAACTGAAATTTTCTCCTTAAATAAATAAATCTTAATAGAACCAATTTCTTATAAAAGAAAATTCATAAATTTATTAAGAATTTTGTAAGAAAAAAATATAATAATATAATTTTTAATTAAAAAAAATATTTTACATTAAAAATTTATATTTAGTTTAAACTTTTTTAACAACATTTACTGAAACATAACTTAAAATAAAACCTATTTCCCATAGAAGAAAATTAATCAATTTATTAATAAAATAAACAAAAATCTTTCCATATTGAACAAAAACTTAAGGGAATTTCTTGCTAAACAATCTGGCAGCCCTAAGGCAGAGTTGTAAACAAAAGGAAGTCAAACTTTAAAACAAAGCTGGTAAACTTTTTTGGCAAGAGATAAAAACACTATACACAACAATAGTTTCTTAATTAATTAAATAAACGTTTTGGGATTAAAAAAAATTTAATTTCAAATTAAAAAATAGTACATTTGAACTCAATTTAAACTTTAAATTAAATGTTGGCTGAAGTTTAACTTAATATAAAACCAATTTCCAATAAAAGAAATTTAATCAATTTATTTATAAAATAACAAAAAAATTCCTTCCTTAGTAAACAACAAATCAAGGTATTTTTTTGCCTTAAAAATCTGGCAGCCCTAAGGCAGAGTTGTAAACAATAGAAAGCCAAAGCTGGCAAATTTATTTAACCACAAATAAAATAAACTTTAATTTCAAATTATAACTAATCAACTAAATAGATTTTAATTATTTTCAATTTAATAAAAAAACAATATTTTATCGTTTGCAGTTTCTTCATAAATAATTTCTAATTAATTACTAATTTTTCTTTAATAAAAAGTTGCACATGTTTTTCTTTTATAATTTATCGCAAAAAAAAAAAAAAACTTCATGTCTCACATGTAAAACGTGATCTTTTCCCTCTTTTTTATTTAGTAAATTTATTAATAAATTATTTTAAAACTTTGTGTCATCATGATCACTAAACTTCGTCAATTTACAACATTTTTTATTAATGAATTAATGATTTTATTTGTTTATTTTTATTTAATTATTAAAAATATTCTAATGACTTATAGTGAAGTTTATAACAAAAAGAAACCAACGTGTTTTAATCATGTAAAAAGAGAAATAAATAAAGAAATGAGTAAGAATTTATAAACAGTATTATAGAAAGCTTAAATTAGTTTAAAGGAAAAAAGCTTTATTGATTAAGTTGAAGTGGTACTTATGGCTAAAATATATTTTAAATTTAATTTACTTAAACAAGAGCAACCAATTAAAGCTAAAACCTAAAAAACTAAAAGCTTTAAAAAAGCTTTCTGAAAAGCTTTTCAACAAATAATTTTTTTTTTTTTTATTCTTACTTTCAAGGAAATAATTTGTTTCTAATGAAAAACTTATGTTAATGAATTTAAATTTATTTTAAAGCTTTATATGCTTAAAAGCTTTTTTAAATCTATATAGTTTATTTTAAAAACTTTAAAAGCCCTTAAACAAAAATGGTTTAAAAATTTAAAGCTTTAAAAAGCTCAACAGAAAATTTGCAACAATTTATAAAGAAAAGCTTTAAGTTTAAAAAAAAAAAAAAAAGAAAACTAAACAAGATTTAAAATTTTTTCAAATACCTCTAATTACTTATATATCTTCTCTTTAAAGCTTTTTTTATTAAATATTTTCTCTTAATTTAATCTCTTAATTTTTTTTTTCTTTTTTTAATCTCTTTTTTTAGATATATCTCTCACAATTTGGTTATTTACCTCCCTCCGCCCGTAATACAGCCAATGGTGGTCTCTTAGATGCCAATACCTGGATTAAAGCTGTACAGGATTTTCAAAGTTTTGCCGGTCTTAATGCCACCGGTGAACTGGATGAAGAAACTATGGAATTAATGTCACTGCCACGTTGTGGTGTACGCGATAAGGTGGGCTTTGGTAATGATAATCGTTCGAAACGTTATGCCTTGCAAGGTAGTCGTTGGCGTGTAAAGGCTTTAACTTATAAAATTTCCAAATATCCTAAACGTTTGAAGAAAGCTGATGTTGATGCTGAAATTGCTAGAGCTTTTGCTGTATGGAGTGAATATACTGATCTAAGTTTTACCCCTAAGAGTTCGGGACCAGTACATATTGAAATTAAGTAAGTGGGAGGGGGAAGAGGAAAATGAAAAATAATTATTTTTAAAATTTATGAATAATTTGTTTTTTTCTTCTTTTCTTTAGATTTGTGGAAAGTGAACATGGTGATGGTGATGCTTTCGATGGTGTGGGTGGTACTTTGGCTCATGCTTTCTTCCCCGTATTTGGTGGTGATGCTCATTTCGATGATGCTGAGCTTTGGACCATTGGTAGTCCTCGTGGTACTAATCTTTTCCAAGTAGCTGCTCATGAATTTGGTCATTCTTTGGGTTTATCACATTCCGATGTACGTTCGGCTTTAATGGCACCTTTCTATCGTGGTTTTGAACCAGTGTTTAAGCTAGACTCTGATGATGTTTTGGCCATACAAGCTTTATATGGCAAAAAATCTTCACATACTGGTAATGGTATTAATCCACCTAGTGGCGGTGCCTTTCCACGTACCACACAAAGACCTGCCTTTGCTCCACCCCGCACACCAAGAGATGATTTATTGTGTAAAGATCCTAAAATTGATGCTCTCTTTAACTCAGCCGATAGCCAAACTTATGCTTTTAAGGGTAATAAATATTATAAACTCACCGAGAATTCAGTGGCCGATGGTTATCCTAAACTTATTGCCGATGGCTGGCCAGGCTTACCAGGTTTGTTTATTATTTTTTATTTTTAAGATATTTCTTCAAGATCTTTAAATTAATTTCGTTTAATTTGCAGGTGATATTGATGCTGCTTTTACTTACAAAAATGGCAAAACCTATTTCTTTAAGGGCACCAAATATTGGCGCTATAATGGTCGTCAAATGGATGGTGATTATCCCAAAGAGATTAGTGAAGGTTTTACTGGGGTACCCGATCATTTGGATGCTGCCATGGTTTGGGGTGGTAATGGCAAAATCTACTTCTTTAAGGGTAGTAAATTCTGGCGTTTTGATCCCTTAAAGAGACCACCTGTTAAGTCTAGCTATCCCAAACCTATATCAAATTGGGAAGGCTTGCCAAATAGTTTAGATGCTGCCTTACAATATACCAATGGTTATACTTACTTCTTTAAGGGTGATAAATACTATCGGTTTAACGATAGAACATTTGCAGTAAGTTTAATTTAACAATCAGTAAAAGGAAAAAAATGTTCTTATTGTAAATTTTTTTTATTAACAGGTCGATTCTGCTGATCCTCCATTCCCCCGCCCCTCAGCCCACTGGTGGTTCGGTTGCAAGAATACACCCTCAACAACAGGTAATATTGTGGATAATTCACAGGAAACAGAATTGCATGAATCATCTTTTAATGATTATGACAATGATGAAACACTATTTGATGCAGGTGAGTGGAACCGACCCAGGACTAAAATATAAATTTTCAAAAAAAAAATTTAATTTAAATTCTAATTAAATTACAAATTAAACTTAAAAAAAATTAAGTAAAGAATAGTTACAAATTTTTATATAAACAAAAAAATAATTGATCTCTTTTCACAACTATATACAAAATAGTTAAACAAAAATTTCTTAAATTTCTTATTAAAAAATTCTTTTTCTTAAATTAAAAAAATATTAAGCTGCAATTTAAATAATTAAAAAGTGGTATGTTATATTAAGTTTTATAAGTATTTATAAGAAAAAAAATATCTGTTAATATTTTTAATAATAATTACTAATAATGTTAGTGTCTTTGTATAGAAAATAATTTAATTTTTAAAGTGTTTATGAAAGAAAATACATAATTTTATATTATATATATATTTTTTTTTTCAATTATAGAGAATGTCTAATGTCTTTTCTTAAAACTCTTATCTTTTCTTTAAATCATAATTCATAATAGAAAATTCATAAAATTTCATGTGGGTATATTTAAGGGAATTTAAAAAAAAAACATTTTCTTTTAATTAAATAAATAATAAAATTTTAAATTTATTAAAAAAATAATAAATTTTAAAATTTTATTATTGAATAATTATTTATTTATAAACTTCACCACCTTAGATTTAAGAAAAATAATCAGTTTTTTTTAACTTTAAAGTTAAATAGTAATTTTTCCACCACACAACTACAAATAACTAAAACCCAAAAACAAATTCACCTTGATTACAATTTATTACACCTTTTAAACACTCAACAAAAATTTGCTCAAATACTAATTCAATTCAATTATAATAACAAATAAAAAACAAAACAAAATACTTAATACAAAAACAAATAGCATGTTCTAAAAGAAAACAACAAAAACGCTTACAATTACAAACTTGTGATAACATTCACTTTATTGTCCTCTTGAATAGAGGCTCACACCTCACTCTCTCACTCTCAAAAAAACTCCACACAAACTTGTGATAATGGTCACTTTATTATCCTCTTTGTATCTCTCTCTCTCTCTCTCTCTCTATTTCACACACAAATTCAAAATATGTACTCCCCACAAACTCTACAAAGATAACGTTTTATTTTTATTATCCCCTCTTACTCATTTATATAAAAAATAAAGAAACAACAAAATACTCAATACAATTATAACAAAACAAAAAATGTAAATAAACAAAGGGACCTAAATAAAAGTTCGAAGATGGAAAAACTTCTGAGATGGAAAATTTAGTAGTTTAATGTTTAAATTAAAACAAAGAGACCTAAATAAAAGTTCGGAGATGGAAAATTTAGTAGTTTAAGGTTTAAATTAAAACAAAGGGGCCTAAATAAAAATTCAGAGCTGGAAAAACTTCCGAGATGGAAAATTTAATAGTTTAATGTTTAAATATTAAAACAAAGGGGCCTAAATAAAAGTTCGGAGAAGGAAAATTTAGTAGTTTAATGTTTAAATTAAAACTTAATATAAAAAAGAAAATTCGAAAACTAAATTAAATGTTAAAAAGTGCTGTTAAAATTAAAAAATAATTAAAGTTCGTAGATGGAAAAACTTCTGAGATGGAAAATTTTGTAGTTTAATGTTTAAATTAAAACAAAGGGACCTAAATAAAAGTTTGGAGATGGAAAAACTTCTGAGATGGAAAATTTAGTAGTTTAATGTTTAAATTAAAACAAAGGGGAATAAATAAAAATTCACACATAGAAAAACTTCTGAGATGGAAAATTTGGTAGTTAAATGTTTAAATTAAAACAAAGGGGCCTAAATATAAGTTCGGAGATGGAAAATTTAGTAGTTTAATGTTTAAATTAAATTAAAAAGTAAAATAAATGTTAAAAAATGCTTTTAAACTTAAAAAATAATCAAAACCCAGAGATGGAAAATTAGAGAGAAAAATAATAAATTCAAAAAAAATGTATGGAATTATTTATTTTTTTAAAAATATAAAAAAAAATATATAAAAAAATCGTTAAAAATATAAAAGTTAAAATGAAAAATGAAAATTATTAAGTGAATATTTCTTTGTTATAAAAAATTTAGTAAAATAGTAAATTTTTAAATGAAATAATAAAATAAATTCATAATAAAACTAAAATAAAATATTAAAAAATGGTTTTAAAAGGAAAAATTAAAAAATTTAATTAAAAAATAATTTAAAAAAATTTAAAAAATTTTATTAAAAAAATATAGAAGCTTCTTTATATAGGAAAAGTTTTAGGAATTTTATTTAGCTTTTTTTTCAAATAAATTTTTCAAAAAATTATTGTTCAAAAAATTCTTAATTAAAAAATTAATAATAATTGTTGTCAGAGATTATTTTTCTAACCAGGTGGTGAAGGTTAAAATCATTATTTTATATAGAATTTTGTTTTAAGATTTCTTTAATTTAAAGAATTTTTTTATTATAAATTACTAACAAAATTCATTATTTTCTGTTAAATTAACAGCAAAATTAAACTTTTATGTATTTAATCAAAAGATTAATCATTAAATAAATCATTTTCATTTCATATTGACTGATTTCTATTTCATATACAATTAAAGAGTTTTGAAAACTTTTTTCTAAATCTTTAAATCTATAAAAATTGAAATTTAATTTCAATACCTCAAGGTTTTGGTTTGATATTCTTTGTAAATATTTTCATTATTACTTTTTATTAAAACAAAATTATTATTTTAAATTATTTAAAAAACGGGTAAGTATTTTTCATTATTTATTAAAAATCATTATTTATTAAGAATCATGATTAATTCAAAAAATACTTATTATTACAAAAAATCACTATTAATTCAAAAAATCATTATTTATTCAAAAAATCATTATTAATAAAAAATCAAACCTATTACCTGAATTATTTTTTAAAAAAATATTTTATATTTATTAAAATTTTTATTAAATTTATTAACCTTTTTATTAAAAATTTGTATATAAAATTATTAAGTGATGAAAATTGATTACTAAACTAATTTTAAAATCATAAATTCAATGTCATTAGTGTACCAACCCTGTGTTTAAATTATTAAAAAAATACCTTATGGGTATCAACTTGACACCAGCTTAGTGTTAAATTATTATTCAGTTTTTCTTCTTTTAAATATATATACTTTCTAAGGAAAGGGAAAGCTAATAAAAAAAGTATTATTTCAAATTGAGGATTATATTAATCCTTTTCAATAAACTTTTATTTGGTTTACAACATCCTATTAAGGCTTAATCCCCAGGATTTAATTAAAATCTGTGATTAAAACTAATTAATATATAGTAATAATAATACCAAAAGTCCAATTAATTTTTATTATTTTGTACACTCTACTTGTATTCTTTTCTTTCAATATATTCTACCTTAATCGGTTTTCATCACTGAACCTAAATAATTAAATATTTATCAATATGAATAACAAATTCATCAAAATTTATTTTTCATGTTTATGTTTGTTTTAAACTTTATAGAAAAAAATCTAATGAAAAAAATTAAAATTCTTAAATACTTCACCAAAGGCATCAAAGATTATGCAATTTTAATATCATTCATATAAGACCCCATTAAGGTCCTTATTAAAATAATGATGTCTGTCCGTATGTCTGCCTGTCTTTCCACTTGGATATTAATACCAAGAATCCTCGTTTCATAAATCTACAAAAAATATATTACACACACGTATGCCCTTTTTCTAATTGTTATAATATTTAACAGGAACCTTTTTAAGTATTTCTGTATACTCTGGGTCCTTATCAATAATATAGTCGTAATAATCATGTCTGTCCTTACGTCTGTCTGTTGAAAAAAAAAAACTTTCCAAAAATCCTCAAATTTGGGGGACATAATTATTATATTAAAATTTCAAAAAACGTCCTAAAAATTTTAACATTAAAATTCGTACAAAAATTAAAAAAAAAAAAATCCATGGAAAAAAGTACCAAATTAAAAAAAAGAAAGAAATACTTTTAATGTAATCAAATCAGTTAAAAAATAACAATTTTATTAGAAAAAGAAAACAAATTTAAAAAAAGGGACAATAAATAACCATTTAAAAATAGTACCAAAATATATATTGTTACGTAAAATGTTTGACAATTTTTAAATACTAATTTTAGTTTATTTTAATAAAGCAAAGTACCTAAATAACACTAAAAATCAAGAATTAGTTAAAAGGTACTAAATATAAATTAAAATTCAAAAAGGGGCAAAAAAGTAAGCATTTAAAAATAGTACTAAATTAAAATATATAAATTCTTACGAATAATTTTTTTTAATTTTTCAAAAACGTACCAATTTTAAAATACTATTTTAAAAAGGAATAAACAACAAAAAAGTATCTAATCACATTCAAAATATAGTTGTTATTAAAAATAATTCAATTGCTAAAAAATCTAATACTCAGAAAAAGTACTAATGTAAAAAAGTACTAAATTTAAAGAAGTACTAAAGGAAAATTTAATTATGTTCAATCAAATACGTGAAGTAGTACCTACAAATTTATTAAGAAATCGTATTTCTAAAATTCCATCTTTAAATTTTAACAAAAAGTACTAAATTTTGAATATTTTTAATTATCTTCAAATAAATATATTAAAAAAGTACCTATAACTTTGCAAAGAAATACCAATTAAAAAAAGTAACAATTTTTCTATAAATAGTATTTTAAAAAGTACTATATGTAAAAAAGTACTAAAAGGAAAAGTAATTATTTTTAAAAAAACTTCATGAAGAAATACCTACAAATTTATAAACAAATCGTAATTTGCAATTAAAAAATAAAAGTACCAAATTTCATCCTGTAATTTTAATAAAAACTACTAAATTTTGGAAAGTTTTACTCATTTTTAAATAAAAACATTAAGAAAAGTACCTATCATTTTACAAAGAAATACCAATTTAAAAAAAATATTTACCAATTTTTCTATAATTAGTATTTTAAAAAGTACTAATTGTAAAAAAGTACTAAATTTAAAAAAGTACCAAAAGAAAACAGTACCTGTTTGCAAATAAATTCATGTAGAAGTGCCTACAAATTTTTAAAAAAAAATCGCAATTTCTAAATAAAAAAATAAAAGTACTAAATTTCATCCTGTAATTTTAATAAAAAGTACTAAAAGTTTTACTCTTTTTCAAATAAAAACATTAAAAAAAGTACCTACCAATGTACCAATTTTTCTATAATTAATATTTTAAAAAGTACTAATTGTAAAAAAGTTCTAAATTTAAAATTTTGAAAAAGTACTAAAAGTAAAAATTACTTATTTTCAAAAAAATCACGAAGAAATACCTACAAATTTATAAAGAAATCGTAATTTTTAAATAAAAAAATTAAAGTACCAAATTTCATCCTGTAATTTTAATAAAAAGTACTAAATTTTGAAAAGTTTTACGCATTTTTAAATAAAAACATTAAAAAAGTACCTTCCAATGTACCAATTTATTGTATAATTAGTATTTTAGCAAGTACTAAATTTAAACATTTGAAAAAGTACTAAAAGTAAAAAGTACTTATTTTCAAAAACATTCATGAAGAAATATCTAAAAATTTATAAAGAAATCGTCATTTTTAAATAAAAAAAAATAAAAGTACCAAATTTCATCCTGTAATTTTAATAAAAAGTACTAAATTTTGAAAAGTTTAACTCATTTTCAATTAAATACATTAAGAAAGTAAAATAAAAAAATATCATTTTACAAAGAAACACTAATTTAAAAAAGGACTAATTTTTCAAAAAAGGTACTAATTTTTCAAAAAAGGTACTAATTTTTCAAAAAGAAAAAAATAGTAATTTTCACAAAAATAAAAAATTTACCAATTTTTATTAAAAGTCAAAATTTTTAAAAATAAAGTTTTAATTAAAATAAATTTAAAACATTATTTTTTTAATTGAAAATTTTCCATGGGTTAATGAAAAAATTTTTGTACTAAATAAACAATTTAAAAAATAAAAAAAAAATATCGAAATCGTTAGAAAACTATAACTTTAAATTAAAAAAATAATACAAAATATCTTTTATACATAAAACGTTTTTAAACATAAATTATTTCGAAAATAGATCTGCCTTAGGTGAAGCTTATAAAAGATTCGGCTTAGCCGAATATAGCTCTCAAAACACCTTTCATTTTTATTGTTTTTTTTTAACAAAAATATATATATTTTTTTTTTTTTTTTTGCTTACTTAAGGGGTTTGTGTTTTTTTTTTTTTAATTTTTATAAAAATAATAATTAAAATATAAGTTTTAAAATGTAAACTACTATAAACTTTAAACTGTGAATACCCTTTATAATAACAAAATCCCTCTGTTTAATTTTAAACAACACCCCCTAAGGTATGCTATAAATTTTGTTAACATTTTTTTCTGTTTATAATTTATAACTAAATCATAATTAAACTGTTATAAGTGTTATAATCATCATAAAACTTAATTAATATCGTCTATATGTGTGTGTGTTTTTTTAACTAAATTTAAGTTAATAAAATTTTTATTAAATTATAAAATTAAATTAATTATAAATACATAATCTAGCATACCATTGCCTTTTTAAACAAAGAGAAAAACAATTAATTATAAAACAGCAATTTACACTTTATTTACAAAAAAAAAGAAAAACACTTTGCTAATTAAGTTCCCCAAACACCTTAATTAAAAAAATTAAACTAATTTTTGTTTTAACTTAATTAATTCTTTACAGTTTAATTTAAGATATTTCTATAAACAAAACCAAAAATTTCAGCAAAAACATTTATCAACTAAAAGAAAGAAATGTTTTGGTTCCAAAAAAATAAAACAAAAAACTGGTCGGTTTCACTAATCTGAATTGGATAATGTTGACAAATAATAATTAAAATATTTACTTTTGTTTTCTATTAATAAAATAACTATAACTAATAATAACAAAAAAACTAATAAAAAAATAGTAACTAATATTAATAATAAGTAAATTAGCTAAAATTGTTTTAACTAATTTTTAGTATTGGGTAATATCTATTGTACATAAAAAAATAAACATTAACTAACCTTTTTTTTACAAAAAAAAAAAAAAATCTATAACCCATATTTTCTTTCGTAGCACTGTTATTATTTAGTTTTATTATTGATATTTTATCTTTTCTTTTTTAGAATTTATTTTAAATATATATTTTCCCCCTTTAATTTATTTAGTTTATTTATTATTACTATTAATTTTTTTTATTAATTTTTACACTAAACCTAAACGTATGTAGTTTTGTTTTAATTACAAATCCTATTTGATTATATGTTTGTATTTTTTTACTCTCTTTTTATTATTGTTGTTATTATTATTATATGGTAGTTCACCTCTTTTGTTTACCTTTTTTTTATATATGTTTTGCTAAATGTTGAGTTGTCCACCATTTTTGTTGTTTTCAAAAAAAAAATTCCCCACCTCTTTGTGTTGTTTGGTTGTATCACTCTTTTTTTCTTGTTATACACTCACTTATACACCAAGAGAAAAAAGTATGCAGTACTCTTAACATTAAAACAACAAATTTTGCATGATGTTATGGAAAAAAACAAAACAAAACAAAAACAATAATTGGTTATTAAAACTCGTCAAAATTTGCATGACTGTTGCTAGAGTATTTAATTAATTAAACACATTTGAATTTATTTAATGTTTGTTGAAAAAAAAAATTATAAAAAAAAAAAAAGAAAAAAGAAAGGTTCATATTTATAAAACCAAGAAACATTATTGTGTTACTAACATGTTTCATTAAAAATAATTAATTTTTGTTTCATAATTTTATTATAATTTTCTTAAAGTGAAAAAAAAAACTGTTATAAAAACATAATATTTTCTGAAACAAAAAAAAAAACTGTTATAAAAACATAATTATGTGTTCTAATAACTAATAATTAACTTATTTTTGTTTTATTTTTTTTTTTTAATAAAAAAATAAATAAAATTAACTTTCGTTAAGTATAAAAATCGGCAAAAATTAAATAACTAAAATATCTTAAAAAAAGTTTTAAAAATAAATTTTTGTTAAAAAATGATATAAAAAATATAATAATTTTATTAAACAGTTATGAAATGTAGCACGCTAAAAAATAAAGTTTCGTTAAGTTTTGAAAAAAGTTAAAAACATGAATTTTCCTAAGATTTAGTTAAAATAACATAAATGCCATATAAATTAAAAAAAAAATAATAATTTAATACTTTTAATTAAAGAAAAAATAAGTTTCGTTAAGTTTTAAAATCAGCCAAAAAGTATTAAAATTTTATAAAAATTAAAATCACATTTAAAAGTTTCAATTAAGAAAATCAAGTTTCGTTAAGTTAAAAAAATGGTCAAAAATTTTAAACTTCTTTAATATTTAATAAATATATTTTCTGTCTTAAACAATGAAAACAAAATTTTTAAATAAATACTTTTTATAAAGAAAAAAAAGTTTCGTTAAGTCTTTAAAATAGCTCAAAATCAAAACTTTTTCATATATTTCGGTTATAGCTAATCAATATAAAACGTATATAATAAAATTTTTTACTACATACTATTAGTTTAAAAAATAAAGTTTCGTTAAGTTTTTTTTAAACACTAAAAATCAAATATAATGATAGATTCCTTTAATATATTATTAAAGCTAAAATAATATAATAAAAATTTTATTTTGTTGCCTTTAGTTTAGAAACAAAAGTTTCGTTAAGTTTTTATAATAGCTAAAAACCTAAAATTTTTATATATTTTATTAGTTGCTTTTCAATGCTATAATAATTTAGAAAAAATTTAATTTTATTTATTTTTCTTTAAAAAATAAAGTTTCGTTAAGTTTTTTTAATAACAAAAACTAAAAACTTTTCTAAGATTTCTTTAGTAGTTTATCAATACTAAAATAATATAATAAAAATTTATTGTTTTTAGTTTTAGTTTGGAAATTAAAGTTTCGTTAAGTTTTTCAAATGGCCAAAAATTAAAATTTTTTATATATTTCAGTATTAACTGATCAATGCTAAAGAAAAATAATAATATTTTTTTGCTTAGTACTTTTACTTTAAAAAATAAAGTTTCGTTAAGTTTTTTTTTATGAAAAAAAAAAAAACAAAATTTGTTATAGAATTTTTAGTACCTTATTAATGCTTGAATAATATAACAAAATTTTTATTACTTTTAGTTTGGAAATTAAAGTTTCGTTAAGTTTTTTTATGTGACAAAAAATTAAAATTTGTTATAGATTTTTTAGTACCTTATTAATGCTTGAAAAATGTAGCAAAAAAATTATTGTGTTGCTTTTAGTTTGCAAAAAATTAAAACTTTTTACAGATTTTATTAGTAACTTTTCAATACTAAAAAAATATTGTAACAATTATAATTTATTGCTTTTAGTTTGGAAATTAAAGTTTCGTTAAGTTTTTTAAATGCCCAAAAATTAAAACTTTTATTAGAAGCTTTTCAATGCTATAACAATATAGCAAAAAATAAAACTTTTTATAGATTTTATTAGTAGCTTTCCAATACTACAATAATATTCTAACAATTTTATTTTATTGCTTTTAGTTTGGAAATTAAGGTTTCGTTAAGTTTTTTTAAAAGGTCTAAAAATTAAAATTTTTTTGTATATTTAACCAGTTACTTAATAATACTAAATATGTAGGAAAGTTAGGTTAGGTTTAGAAAATTTTAGAAAATTAAATTACGTTTAAAAAATTTAAAGAATTTATACAAAATTAAAACTTTTTTTAAAAATATTTTCAAATGGAAAAAAACACAATTTTTTTAAGATTTTACAAAATATAGCATAATTTATTTCAATATTTTTTATTTTTTTTCTAAATTCAATTGAACCTTTCTTTAAAACTTTTTAATTAAAAACTGCATGTCTATGTGTGTGTGTGTTTTTAAATAAACAACAACAAATATTTGAATAATAGAAAAAAACAAGCCTTAACAACTAAATATAATTTTTATTTTTTTATTTTATCAAACTGCATATTTACAGGCGTACGTAAACGTGGATAAATAATTAACAGCACACACAAAAACAAAAACAAATAAACAAACATACATATAAACAATTAGAAAAGAAAACAATAAACATAAACATTTTACCTACACTTAACACAAAACAATACAAGTCATGCCTAAAAAGCCTCAAAAATAATTTGGCCATTTTCTCTGCAAATAAAAATGTAAACAAAAATACTTATAAAGTAGTGTGTGTAGAAGAGTAGAAAATTTTCTCTAGCTCTCTCTCTGTTTATATTAAGCCTACTTTTTATTTTCTTTTATATTATAACTCATTTTATCTCTCGCTCTCTCTCTCTCTCTTACTTTGTTTTTTTTTTTTCTTTTGTTTACTGTTTACCATGCTTATGTGTAATAGTAATAGTTTAATAACAACAGTTTCTCTGTTATTATTTTTTATATTTCTGTTCTATTTCACTGTTCTTTCTTCTCATTTGTTTATTTAAACATGAGTGTGTTAAGTATGGTTTAGAGAGAAAAATGAAAATGAAA
This sequence comes from Phormia regina, assembly GCA_001735545.1. Classification (NCBI taxonomy): domain Eukaryota; kingdom Metazoa; phylum Arthropoda; class Insecta; order Diptera; family Calliphoridae; genus Phormia; species Phormia regina. Next base: position 22,980 of record MINK01172907.1, read on the forward strand.
ATGCCCGCCGCACGCTTTTATATTTGAATGTTAGTTTGTTTTATTTATTGCTAATGCAACAAATTTCAATTATGATTTTAATTAAAATTTCTTTTTTATTTTAAAAATTTTTATTTCCTTTTTTTATTTATTATAAAAAAAACGACTTTGAACGATAACATACAAAAAAAACAACACGAATTTGAAACTAAAACAAAACAAAAACTCGTTACATTGAAAAAAAACTACAAAATTTCACAAACTCTAAAACTAGATGTTAATAAAAAAGATGTAAATAATGAAAGACGATTTGTACCGCCTGGCTGGATGTGGAATATAGCACGTTCATGGTTTTAAATATTTTTTGTTTTTTTCTTACAATAAACAAACATCTCACAAAATATGGACTCAAAGTAACGAAAAAAGAAAGCTGAATATAATTTTTTTTAAACTCAATACCAACTAATAAAAAAAGAAATAAAGATTAAAAACAAATTGCTTTTCATGTACCTCCAAAAAATAAAAATAAAAACAAATCAATTAAACATCTCATGTTAACACTTTAAAACGATCTATACTACCATTTAGTAGTGTGTTATTGATTTGTGTCCCGTGTATAAAAAACAAATGTCCTCTACTGGTCACGTTCCATCTGTTTATCAACATATTGTACAGCTGAATCGCAGCGCTAAGTGAACGTTTTACATTTTTAAGCCTAAAACATAACAATAAAAACAATAAAAAAATAAAACAAAAGCGCTGCCACAACTTTCAATAATTCTTGCCAACACATTTTAAGAATAAAAACACTACAGCAACGCTTTATTACCCGTAAAAAAAGTACGTTTTTTATTTTATTTAATTTTTATTTACTTAATATATTTTTTTTATATGAAGTTTTTCAAAAAACAAAAAAACGTTTGGTTTAGTGTAAAAATTGTTAGTTTAAAAATTATATAATATGTATATTTTTTCTATATAATTAATTTATTTATCCAAAAATATTTATTATTCACATTTGGTTGTTTTCATAAATAATTTTGTAAAATTTTTATCATTACCTTTCATCATTTTATAACATTTTATTTTTTTAATGGATTTTTTCAAGCATGCATTTTCTTCTTT
>MINK01172908.1:0-21778 GCA_001735545.1 Phormia regina
TCTATGTGCCAAATTTCATCAAGATCGGTCCATAATTTACCATAGCTCCCATATGAACCACTCTTTCGAAAATCACTTTAACGTGCATAAATCCCACAAAAATGTTAATAATTGTTTAATATTCGACACATATAACGTTTATATAAGTATAAGTGATCCTGCAAAATTTCATGAAGATCGGTCCCATATTTGGGGAATCATCAAAAAGTGCATAAATACATATGAATCTTAGTATCGACCAAATATTCTGTAATAGTATATTTTTATTTTCCACTTAATACAAGTATAGGTCCATAATCCTTCCCGAATTTTGGTACACATAGGCAATGGTGTAGGGTATCATATGGTCGGCCTTGACCGGCTATACCTTCTTCTATCGTTATTTTAATGATCGTGTAACAACTTTTACCAAATATCTATAGTTTTCTTGAATAAATCTTTTAATTTACTCCAAATAAATTTAAAATTAATGAGAATACAATGAACATAAATAGGATAACTCTTAAATTCAAATCAAGGTCACAACAACACTATTGAAAATCTAAAAAAACTGTCAGTAATAAAATTTAATAACCAGTAGCCACAAATAAAAAAAGAAACCCATTATTTCTAATAAATCGTGTATATACATGATAGATTTTTAAAGGTCTATCAAACAAATATCTAAATTGTAAAAAAATATACATACATACATATGTATTTAATTATTTAAAAAAAGAACGAAAACTGTTAATTAAAACAATATGCTAAAGATTTTTTTCGGAAAAATATGTTCATTAATATTACAATTATCAACATTCATAAGAAATTCGGTTTATGTTAATTTTTTTATTTTTTTCAAAATAATTTACAATGAAAAAGGATGTTTGCATATCCTTCGTAAAGTAATAAGCAATAAAAAGTAAAAGAAGAGGAAAAAACAATAACATGTGTTTTTTCCTATTGGGTTTAAATTACTAAAAAATTTTCTCACATTTTTCGTACATAAAAATTTCTCAGCTTCTTCATTGGGATTTCCAGTTTAATTTGCAAAAACTCTATAGAACAAAATAATTTTACATGTGTAACGTTTTTAACATACTCTACATACGATGAAGGAGAATAAGAAAAGGAATAAATTTAACACTCAGACATACATAAAATCCTTAAGAAATCACAGTAATTTGATATGAGGGTTATGTATGTATGAATTTATTACTACTTAAACATAATTGAGAAACGTACGCATGTTTCTCAATTATGTTTAAGTAGTAAGGGAGGATATTTTTGTAATTCTCGAAAATTTAAGGAAGTTGCAGGTGTGTGTTTTTATCTATTTTTATATTCCAAGTTGTATATTTTCGAATACCGGATATAGTACATACGAATGCATGTCTATATAAAACAGATTTTATTTAGTTTTGTATTTTCTTAAATGAGAATCCTTAAGTAAAGTGGATATTTCCTGTTGCATAAAAAAAAAATATGTTCATAGTTTTAAATGGAATTTATTAAGATGTTAATATATATTCTTTTTAACGGATACAATTAATAGAAATTGATTAGAAATGTTGAAGAGGCAGAAATTATTGTATGTATAAAAAATTAAACCAATAATACTAAAGGAAATGTTTCGGTAAACTCTTTTCTATTCTTTGGTTTAATAAACAGATTAAGGAGAAAACCGAACAATTATGTTTAGGAGTTCAATCAAAAAATTCTAAAGTACTTAAATTTTAATCAAAATGTTATCACAATATCTGAAAAATATATAATTTTTGACAAAAAACTAATGTGGAAAAACACTTTCCCATATTTTTCATTGAAGCAATCGACAATGGAGACAATAAAAACATTTTGTTGTTATTTTTTGTATATAATATAAAAAAAAAAAAATGTGAAAAACGGTGAATTAAGATTTGAAAAGCTTTTTTGAAAAATAATGTTAATATTAAAATTAAAATAGAATTTCAACGAACAAAGATTAAGATTTAAAGATCAAACAACTCCTACCAATTTGTAACAATATGTCCCAAATCTCAATTCGGGGAAAATATATGTATTAAACGGAATTTCCAATTTCCGATTAATATATGATTTTATCAGATTTTTATATTTATATAAATTTTAAACACATTTCAGGAACAATATTAAGCCCACCAAGTTAAAAAATGTATAAAAGAAGGAGGCTAAAAATAACACAAAAATTTATTTCCTTAACCAAAAGATATAACCCATATAAGTAAGAGTAGTTTAAGTAGTTCTTACAAGGACTATCTATAATGCAATTTCTTTTCTGCCGTATCATAATATAATAAATTTTTGGCGATTTAAAAAAATTATAATCCCCAGTTAACCAATTTAGGAGCGTAACTCGCTAGGAATCTGTTATCAACCAAATCAATTCAAAAATACCTCAATATTGAACTCAGACAAGAACAACATCAAACGAATCATTTTTGAGATGTGTTTCAATATATAATGAAGAACTCGAACCAATTCAAAAAAAAAACTCGGAAGATATATTTTGATTTTTACTTTGTGTATTATTTTCATAAAATACTAACAAAACTATTTTTTCCAAACCAGCTGAAATCTATAAAATGTACATTTAAAATCTTACAGATTCAAGAGTTGTACGTTACGCTTCATGGACTTTAAAATGCACCATAACTTTTAGTCTTAAAAAATTCAGACCTATGATACATCCTTTTAATCAATTAATGTAATATAATATTGGTAACATCTCTTTTGCATTCCTAAGTAAAAATATTACTTGTTAAAATAAAGTAAAGTAATAGTAAGTCAAGTTGTTCTTTTCATCTAAATAATATTTTAAATCAAAATTTTCCTTTGAAACCTGATATTTTTCCAATATATTTTAAATATTTGCTAAAAATTTCCCATCCTTTTTGGTTAAATACATCTTTTATGTTTATTTATTTGCATTTACTGAAATATTATTTATCATTATAATGTGTCTGTTTTTTGAAAATATAAAATTTTCACACATAGTATTTCCTAACACAAACAACATGGTTAAATTAAGAAAAACAATAGCAATCGTTTTTCACCTGTGAGTAACTTTAAAAAGTAATAAAAGAAAAGAAAAAAAACTTGTATTTAACAAAATAAAAATCCTACAAAAACATATGAGTATCTGAAAAGTACAAAGTCTATACCTTAACCTCCTACTTACAGATCCCCTGTTAACAGATCCTCTACAAAATTGTTAAACAAATGTTCGTAAACACATGAACGTGTCTTTCTTAGCATAAAAACTATTTAAACAACCTTTAAGGAAAATAATGGAAAGGGAATGAAAGGAAGAGGGGTGTTAAGTTAAATGTTACAATACAGAAAAAATATTTGTATGGAATAAAGGAATTCATGCTGGATACTGTTGCTGATGCTAAAATGATGAGTACTAAGTTATTTATGCGAGAGATATGTTTGTATGTCTGTGTTTGGACTTTTGTGTCGTAGTAAAAACGTTTAAAATTTTAAATCCTTGGATTAAGCAATTTTAGCCGCTGTATGTGGTTTCAAAAATTCTGTGCAACATACACACCCCAGTCAGTTTAGTAAGTCAGTCCGTTTGTCTGTCTGTCATCTTACTTATTCACTTACATTTCTTGTGATCTCACCTCTCTTACACACCGTTTAACATCAACACATACACTCACAAAAAGTCATTGAAATTGCAAGAACAAACAAATACAATGTGAATCTTGGTTCTTTGCTTCGTTGGATGTTTGGTTATTTTCATTATTTTTGATGTGTTTTTAAAAATGTAACGACTACAACATTGAAAGAAAAAACAGGCTTTAGTTATGCATTCATCCTTCTAGCGGCCTCTAGTTGTTGTCTTATGTACAATATTATGATGCGTTTCCCGCATTTTTCGTCATCATCGTTTATCAGTAGCAGCAGGAACAACAAAAACAGCAAAGGAAATGTGACCTTTATTTTCGTTCCGAATTCCTCACAAAAATAAAACATACGATTTTTTTATATTTTGCTTTGTGGAGCATAAAAGGACTAAGATGAGTTAAGGTAGAGAATACTCTATATAGTTTATATCTTTACAAGAAATTTCCTCATAACTCCTAAGTCTGGAGAGTTTATTATCTCTCATTAAAGTTTTGTCCGACAAGTTACCAAATTATGAACAGCCCATTTTTTAGCGCAGATGTTTAGTTGTATGCGTTGTAGGAGGGTATCCGGTTCGAAGGACTATAAACAAATGTCAAACAGTACTTATATTACTTCCCCTTGGATTACATTGACCGATTTTTAATTATGGACAATCATATTTTCTTTAAGATACGAATTTTATTTCTAGTTTAACTCTTCTTAGTCCTTAAATTTTTTGCCAACTTATAATTTGTTTAAAATTGCAAACCTGTTTTAAATGAACGTTTTTCTTTAGTATTATTTTTGCCAACAATTGGCAAAATGAATGTGACACAGCAATTTTCATACCTGTTGTCGTCCCCTATCCTTTTACCTGTTTTATGTAGATATTTTTTTGCAGTAAGGTAAATGAAACAGAATATAAATGTCTATAAAATTGCCGCTAACTATTTTCTTATTACAAAAACAATTTATCTTATCAATGATTTGGCAGCAGCAAAAAAAAAAAAAATAAAAATAAACAAAAACAAAATAAAAAGGAGTTCTTGTGGTTATTTTATGTAAATAATTTCACAAGAATTTTTTTAACAATACACGACTTAGTCGAAACTATTCTATAAGTTAAATACTTGTCATGTAACGTACAAAAGGAATTTTGAAAAGTACATGTAATGCGCCGCCATTATTTCAATAAAATTAAGATCGAAAATCTAAGAAATTGGTTAGTATCTATCAGTTCGTAGAATTTAGGTTGATCTAATTTAAACATTAAAATAATAGATTTTTGTAGAAAGATTTTTTAGATAAAATGTATTTTGTTGTTGTTATTTAAGAAAAGGGATTAAGATGATATTAAAGAGGTTAGGGGTAATAGTTTAATTTTATTCATTTCCAAATTTAACTCAACAATATGTAATTTAACTCCTTTCCGATGTAACTATTTCAAATATGATATAAAATACGAAGACAAATTATAGGAATGTTTTAGATAATGTACAAAATATATATTTTTCTATTTTATCAAAAATATCTTGTCAAATAAAATAGTTTATTTAAATTAGTAATAATTTTGATTTTGTACACCATGTAAACAATATAAAAAAATAAATATGGGCTTGGCTCAAAATGAATTCTTTATAATATCCAGTCAAATGAAATATATTTCCATTTATTCCAAAATATTTCGCTAAATAAAATCTTTCAATATTTTATTTTAATTTTTTTTACACGGTGTAAATAATGTAAAAATTGAAATTTGTACCTGTAAATACAAGAATTAATTTGAATGAATAATTTTATTTTTATTTAATTTAATATTACATTTTTCACATAATGTAAATAGTATGAAAAATAAAAAAATGTTTTCTTTTTATTTTATACATAAAGTTGTCTACCATCTATACAATATAATGAATTAAAATTTGAAAATACAACTAATATTGCAGCCTAAATGTGTTATTAGTTAAATTTGTTTGATAAGATCAGAAATATAAAATAATTATTTTTGTTAAATTTTTTCTTAAAACAAAATTTTTTCATAAATGATGAATATTTTTTATATGTTAATAATTTTTCTATTTTATTTATAATTAGAACACAATAAATTATAATTAGAATACAATAAACATAAGAAAAAGCTTTAGTATTACGTATTCTAATTTTTCAGAAGTGTTAGTTAAAAGAAAGATCTTTATTACTAGCAATTAAAGGCACATAGATGCTGATGAAGATCGTAGTGGATGCTTTACAGGCTGCTAGTATCTAATAAATCTTTTTCCGTATTCTAAAAATATTATAATAATGAACTTAAGCCTAAATAAAATACAAAGATTATTAACCCAATTTTTTATTTAGACTTTGCAATATTTTAATTTCTTTCACCATGTATACTAATATTACATTTTAAATTTATTATAATTTTTATTGTTAAAGATTATTATTGATTAAATAAAACATGTAAAAATTATTATATCTTTAGAATTTAAAATATATAATTATTTTTTAAATCATATTAAGATTTTTGCATTATGTAAACCATGCAAAAATTTTACTCTTTTGACTTTTTATCTTTTTAGACTTTGAAATATCTTTTTACACTATGTAAAAAATGTAAAAATTAAAATGAATTCTCGGTTTATGATAGTTAAATTAATAGTTAAAATTTAATTTAATTTTTTGCAAAAAATCGTCAAACAAAATGTTCTAATAAATATTTTACATCATTTAATTAATATAAAGACATAATAATTTAGCTTTGATGTCATAAATGTAAAGAACTTGTATTTGTTTGTTTTCTTCCAAAATACCTTATTAATTATAAATTTTTAAAATATATAAACAAGTAAATAATTCAAAGTTGTGCTCGATCTTAACAGTTATAAGCAGCTAATAAGATTTAAAAATATTTACATTTTTACATTACATAAGTTAAGTAAAAAATCACAACTTTTGCTTACCCTCATGTTAATAAATGATTTTTCTTATTTTACCTAAATATAAATAAGATTTCGTAATATTTTTATTTTTTAAACCATGTAAATAATTGTAAATAATAAAAAATAAAGATTTATTATACGAAAAATAATTTAAAAAATGGTTATAATTTTTACATTTTTCAAAATTTTAAATCATTTTTATTATTATTCAATAGGGCAAAATTCGAATTTTTATTAAAAACTTGTATAAATATAGTTTTAAGAGGAGTACTTCAAAGGCACAGAACAAGAAGTGTAAAAGACCATTAGTTAAAAAAAAAAATCTGCATCTCTTTTTTACCACTAAGTAATTCCTTCCAATGACAACACAATAATGTTAAATTATGACTTTTTCTGCTCTTCTTTTTTTTTTGCTGGGATATTATTGAATAGAGTGTGTAATTGTATCAAGGATACATAAATCGATTTGAAATTTCACATTCCAGAATGCTTCATGTAAGACAAATTATGACTTAATAATTATTTGAGTTGAAACATTTTTTTAATAGAGACTTATTAGCTAATAGTGTTATTTAAAAGTCAGTTTCATTGCTAAATATTATTTCGGAATTAAAAAAAAAAAAATTTAATATCTTCATTAACACTGAGAAGGTGAAGAACGATCTCATAAGAATTTACTCATATCAGTGACACTGAGGTTTAGCAATTTTACCGCAAAACAAATTTTAACCAAACACTCGCACATGTACACGTAAATTTTTTTGATACCTTCTAAGCTTTACAGTTCCATTAATATTTTTGCAAAATTGGCATGAGCGATTTATATTTATTTTTTCTTCTTTAACGTTCTTGGTTTGTCACAAAATTCATGTTTATGGGTTGACATTTATATGACAGACCTCACGGTTGACGATGATGAAGATGACGATGTGTGGTGGTTGGTTGATGGCAGATGGTGTGATTTTTATTTAAAAGCCGCAACATGTTGTATGGTGATATATTTCATGAGGAAGTTTGGGGGGCAATGGAGGGATGTAGAAGAGCATATAAAACACAATTTCTATAAAAATTGAATGGATACGCGACAAGAAGTTTTTAAGTCTGTTCAACATTAAGAGAAGTGAAATGATATGGAAAACGTTAGGATAGAAGAAATAAAAGATGATAGAGTAAAATATGTATAAAAAATCTAGGCGGCGCGTAAAAATTAATTTAATGTGCACACGATTTTTATTTGGTAAATGTGGTTTTTATTGTCAAAGCATTTCCTTAACTGGAGTGTATGAGTGTGTAGATAATTTGTTAAGGAGGTTTCTCTATCTTTTGTCTTTTCGTTTTTGCTATAAAAACGTTATGGAAAAAGCTTACTCTAAAGAATTAAGCTGTATGAATCATTATCAAATGCTGTAAATTGCATGACAAATTCATTGAATGCAACTTTGGCAAAGAAACGACCTGGAATAAAATCAATTTATGCTGGAATTTATAGCAAATCGTAAATGATCAAGATTTCTCTTTTAGATTTTTTTACTACTTCACTCTACAAAAAAATAAATAATTGAAGCACAAGAATAGAAAAAGAAATGATAATAATTATTATTTGATTGCATGTATACATGCACTTTATTATAATTTCGATAGATAGATGGATGGATGGATGGATGGATGAATGGATGAATGAATGGCTGAATGGTTGGCTAAATTTATAAGTCTTTCTATATATTTATGATACAAACATACATATGTATGTAGTTTAATTTTGCATGTCTAGTAGGTGATATACTAACATTGATTTCCAAGCAGCTACCAATTATCTTTGTTCTAAATTCAAACATTTATGCCATGCCATATGTACATTAATTTAAGCTACAATTGCATAAAATATATTGTATATTTTTTTGCAAAAAAAAAAAAAAAAAAAAAAAAAAAACTTAAAAAAAAAAAAAAAAAAAAAAAAAAAAAAAATACTCAGACTTTACTATTCTACAAATGGGGAACATATCATAATTATCATTATTATCGTCATCATATCATTTCATTTTATACATTTCTCGTATCATTGTGAAAATAATGCTTCAGCAGCAAATTACAATAAAACAATGCAACACCCCATTCGAAAATGTTTTGTATTCTTTTGTCTGGCTGTCTGTTTTAGTAGTCGGCAATCGGTAAGTATGTACTATGTTGCTTTCAAGTCATGTTTCAAATATAACTGAAAAAAAAGAAATCATATAAATTATAAACTGAAATACATATTATGATTCAGGGTTTAAAGGTATAAAATCGTGTTAATCATCGGAGGTCCAATGTTGTGCCGCTTAATAATAAATGTAGTGTCAAAAATAAAGCTTTATAATATACGGCGCTTTTGAAGAATGATTTGAACTTTCCCTACTATTATTTTTCTGACATTCGATCAACAAAAATTTGGGCTACTTCGCACAGAATTCTCAAATGATTTTGATCAGAAGTAAAAAATTATATTTTGCTCAGTATTTCTTGATAATATTCCACTTAACTTAACTACATAAATAATAATATAATGTCTTGCCACATAAAAAAATGATTACTGGATGTTTGCTGGCAACAATTTTATTTATTATTGACATTCTGTCAACAATTGAATTTTTTTACACGATGTCATAAAAGTAAAGAATTTGTATTTGTTTAACAAAAATGCAGGATTAAATTTGCAGCCTATATTTATTTTTATTTTATCTTCAGAAGGGCTTATTTGTGTTAATTATGGGGTGTCAAAAAATTGTTTTTTTCTGAAAATCAGTGGTTTATATTATCGATATTTTATAACATTTATTTTATACATTAGACACTAAGTTTATTATATTTTACATAATATTATTTTATTATATTTTACCCCAAAAGTATTTTATCACATAAAATGAAAATGTCAGCTTAATACAATATTTAAAATACACAGTTTCTTATTTAATAATTTATATTTTATAATTTTAATTATTTAAGTAATGTTCAAAATGTAAAAAACTATTCACTTATTTAACCAAAAATACTTATTAATCAATCGGTGAGATACAATTTATATATCCTGTAAATCATATAAAAATCTTAATAATCTTCGAAATATTTTATTTTTTTACTTCATGTAAACAATGTAAATTATTCAAACTTGTTATTACTAAGAATAATTTTACAGCCTAAATTTAATAATAACATTTTTACGTAATGTAATTATATTAAAAAAAATACTTTTTTATATTTTATAAAAAAATATTTTGTCAAATAAAATATTTAATTTACACTGCACTATTTTAAAATTTAACATCAATGTAAAGAATTAAAGTTTTTGTGCTTAATAATTAAACACAAAAACTAATTGAATACTTTAAATTTGTGTTAATTTCAATAATTCACTTAATCTACAAACACATTTAAATATTTTACATAATGTAGGATTTAAAATCTTTCTCCTTTTAGACGCCGAGATATTTAATTTTTTTACACCATGTAAACAATCAAATAAATATTTCAGATCATTAAAACCTGGTACTAAAATGGAGCTTGGCTTATTATATATTAGTCATTTTAGTGTAATATAAATGAAAATACAAATAAAAATTATTTTATTTTGAATTTTCATTCACAGACCATAATCCAACATTTCATTCTCCTAAAATACTGACTCTTATTAAGCATACATATTTTATTGCACATACTATTATGGACATTAAACAAAGATTTATTTTAATATTTATTCATAATCATACCATTTGGCTATTGAGATATGAAGCTGTTTGGTGTTGTATGAATTTTGAGTCAACCAACACATACATTACATTTACAACGTTACTTTTGAAGCTGTTGGTTGCATTTTCCAAAGTGTAGTGTAAAATTTAACAAAGAATCAAAAACAAAAATATTCATAATTAAAAAAAGAAAAAAACGAGTGTTTGCTACAGACAATAAAAAAATCCATAAAAGCATTACGCATATTTTTTATAATTTTCTTACACCACTTACATACATATGTATATCCATGATGCACTTACTCACTCTACAATTCCGGTGATTTGTTGTTTTAAGAGTGTGAACATAAAAAAAGAAAGGGAGAACTAAACGTTTCATTCATGTTCATTTACAAAGAGTGAAAGACAGACACAAAAATCAACTAACTAACTACACTCCAAAAAATGTGTCAATTTAATTTAGAAATGCAAAGAATGAAAATCTCACATATACACATAAAACTGAAATCATGACAATTGAAAAGAATGTGATCCATCACTGTTAGTAAAAACTTTATGAGCTGTCAAGTACAATCACTCACTATAAATATGGGGTTCGAAAAAAATGATGAATTTGCTAAATAACTTAGAAGGAAAAGGGAACAGGAAATTTGGATATTTTCTCTTATAATTAAAAGAAAAATAATCAAAATTGTTTTATTTTATATCTTATTTAAACTTGAAGAAAATATCTATTCATTCACATATTTAATATTTCCCCATATTTTTCTTAAAGCATTTGGCGTTGTTAATCTTAAATTTTTAATATAAATTTGTAAATTTATATTTCTCAGAAATGTTTTAAAAGGTTTAAAAAAAAAAAATTCTTCAAAAATGTTTAGAATTATAAATTTGAGTGTATTTTTTGTACCAACCAATCACCAGCAAATGATTCATATATTAAAAATCTATAAAGCCTTACAATATCTCATGCTATATATTCATATTGAAATTCTTTATTGTTGTATGGCAAATATTTAATAGAACATGTCTGCAAATTTAACCAGTACAATAAAGTTGTGAATGCATCTGAGGGAAGTGAAGAATTTACAGCACATACTCATATACTTATACATATATGCACACAAATACATAAATACATACATACATATATATGTATATGAGGAAAATGCATTTTGTGCTTACCAGTTATTGAAAAGAATAAATTCATCTGAATTAAAACTTTTAATTTTTAAGGAAAGATTACTAAAAGCAGTTGATATAAATGTTAAATTTTTATATCAAAATAATTTTCCAAAAAAGAAAAAATTACTAATTTTTCTATAAGTTTAATTTAAACAAAAGAGCAAAATTATTTAAAAAATATTAGCCAATCAGATGAACATCCTTAGATCTCTAAAAAAAAAGTACTATTTCCTATAAAAAATTAAAATAAGAAACAAATTTTTACCAAAGATCTGAAAGAGTACCTCTTCTTTCTTTTTTAAAAACTGCAACTTGTTTTAACAAATAAAAGAATAATCAAAAAAGTACTAATTGAAGTACAAATTTTAAAGTTAAGATGTTATTATAAGTAAACATTTTTTTATATAATATAAAAAATATAAAGTATAAAATTTGTGAAAAAAGTTTTAAAAACAGAACACATTCTTCAAAAAAAAAAAAAAAAATTTGCCGAAAAAAATCTGAATTTTTAATAATTTAAATTTTTCAAACGTCAATCTGCTTCTGTTTTCCAAAAAATATAATAATAAAAACTTCAAAAAAGTACTTAAAAGTATCTCTATCCCCCTGATAGAAATTTAAAAATGGCTAAGTAAGCCGAAATTTAATTGTCTACCATATCCGGGAGCTTTAGAAAGCTCTGGAGAGAGAAAAAATGCTTAACAAATTGCACATAAATCCCGCTCCGTTAGTATTCGTAGGAGGAAAAGTTACTTAAATAAATAGATTCATTTAAAAAATGTAAATTGTTCCAAATCGAAAAAATAAGAATTTAAATTGAATTTCTTAAAAATATAATTTTAACAACCAATAGTCAATTCATTATTTTAAGTCCCTTAAATGTAACATAATAAAATTTGGTACCTCAACATCCAAACAGCCAGAAACACAACTAAGTAGAAATACTATTAATGTAATCTTCTCCAAGAATAAACCAGATGCTACTTTATTCATTCATTTTGGTGGCATTAAAAATGTGATATGATGTGATATACAACAGCAACAAAAAATGATATGATACAACGAAGAGGTTCTTAATGAAGATGATGTTCATCATTATAGAACGTATGTGTATTTTCTGAGTGTGCTTGTGTGTGTATTGGTGTGGATTCTGTAGCTTCCGAGTATTAAAGAATCAACAATTACTTGCAATAACATTGCATACAACACAGACAGTTAGATAGATTCATATACCACCAACCTTACCACAGCAGATTCTTGTTGCACATTAAGTTCATGTACATATAGTGAAATGCTTGAATGCATTTCTTCTACTTCTTCTCATGATTTTACTCCATAAAAGAATTTTAGTCTGTGAGTGAGTGAGTGACTGAGTAAATAAGTGAGTGTTCGTTGATATCGTCTGATTGCCTGGTTATTTGTAGTTCGCACAGAAATGAGGCCATTCTGCATGATTTAACTTTTAGTTTTTTTTTTTCGTATATATTTTTTATTGTCTTTAAGCAGATAATAAGCTTATTAAATGATTATTCTTTGGTAAAAAGTTTCATTTTACATCAGGTGAGTTTGCAGACTAAATATGTATGAAGTTGATGATAATCAGCAGGAAATGAATGGGTAAATGCAATATTGAATGAAGTTTAAAATAACAAAAGGAAAACTTTTTAAAGGATTTCTTTTGTCTTTTTGTGAAATTTGTATTAAACTGATCTAACAGGAAATAATTAGTTTGAATTTTTTTCTTGTTAAGTATTGTAAGAAAATTAATGGTTTATTTTTTAGGATTTTAGCAGGATTGCAGTTTAAGATGATATGCTTATGTTTTAATGGGCATCAATTAAATTGGATTAGAAAAATTTCATAAATGAGGACAACATTAAGTTTATGGTCCTACAGACCGGATAATAACGTTAACATATATAACATCAGTGTTGGCAACCTATAGTTAGAACTAAATTAAGAATGAGTTCAATGCTTGAAGATTAAGCGCAAAGCTGTCACGAATATATGTTACAAATAATTCGCTTTTTTTAATAAACATATCAACAATTCTAACTTGACATTTCAAATAAATTGTTAAAATATTTGTTGTAACATTGAAATTTCCTTAAAACTCCTTTTAATTTTCCAGGAAGAATAACAAAACATTTTAACTTAATCTCTATTGTCAAAACAAAAGAAAAAACCACAGCAAATCAGAAGAAGAAGGTGCCAAGATAAAACATTATCAGCCAGTCAATTATTTTCTTCTTTCTAGCCTAAATAAATACATTTGTGTAGGCGGCGCTTAAAATGCCAATAACGGTTTCCTGGAATATACCCTACAACAAAATTTTCACACTTTACTTAAAAATAAATCACTTTAATCTTTAAAATAAATATTTAACTTAAAAAAAATAAAAATAATAAAATATTAACAAGAATAAAAAAAACTAAATTCAAAAGATATCAATAACACCAACAACGTACACACACATTCCACCGAAACAAATAACCAAACTACCAACCAACCAACCAAGTCATGTCAACCAATTCCATTAGTTATATGGTTGAGAACAGTGAATTTATAGTTCATGGTAATATTATATTGATATAAAATACATTTTAAAAGTGTTGACATTAAACAATTGTAAGAATTAAATTCAAAAGCATAAGATAGAAGAGAGAGAGAGAGAGCGTGCGAGAAAGGGAGAAAAGTTGGTTAAAACCAGGGAAACCACAAATATGCAATTGCATGATTTTTCTTGGACATTATTTCTGATAATTTCTGAACTAATAATATTGTCTAGAATTAGATGGATAAGAAAAACAAATAGAACATCAATAAAGTTTTTATGTTACACAATAAAAAAATAGAGAATCAAATTTTGACACTATCAATCAATTTCCCATTGTTTGAATAAAAAACATACTACCGTCTTATTTTATAAATCCCTACAATTCATTTTGATAAAAAAAAATTCCACACAAATTTTTGTAAAACAAGGTGTTTTTTTTTAAATAAGGCCCATAATTTGGTTAAAAAAATCGTTTTTAAGTGCATATTTTCCCGTTTTTCGTTTTTACTGCATATTTAATGCACATAAAACACATTTGTATTTAGAACATGTTGTGGTTTCCCTGTTTATAACTAATGATGGTGGCGTCAAAATAATGCATCCATCCTTTTTTTTTTTTGCTCTTACTTATTTGCTGACATGCCGTCACTGTTTAAATAACAAAGTCAGTTATTGTGGTTGCCGGTGTGGTGTTGCCTGTTGCAATGATCCAATTTATAACATAAATGTAAGTCTAAACCAAGTAACTGAATGTGTTCTTAATGTCTGTGGAAACAAATAAATGACGTGTCTTCTGGTCTGCTCAATGGCTAAAGTAATGTTGTCCATCCATATCCATGCATTCATCTTAAAATATAGTCAAATACATATGTAAGAGTTTTAAGTTGCATTTTTTTACTTGCAGCCAAAAAAAGAAAAAAATAATAAAAAACACTGATGTAATAGCAACTGGCACCAAAACAACTTCTAGATAAAATAGTAAAGTAATGTAACAAATATTGTAGCTATAATGTAGATAAAATACAAATACACATGTATACATATATACTCTAGTAAAATGTACATGTATACAAATAACAACAATATATTTACTACATGCATATGTAAGTATCTAGTTAAAATATTGACTTGAAAACAGGTGTTTAAAGGAATAAAATAAATTTTGAAAAAGAAAAAAAAAAAAAAATAAATAAATAAATAAATAAATAAATAAATAAATAAATAATAAAAAGAAAATTAAACAAAAATTTTTTTATAGAAAGAAAAATCAACGACAAGAAAATTATTGAAAAGAAAATTTTATAAAAGTTTTTATAAAACAAATCAATAAAATATAAAAAAATTTCATAAAAAGAAAATTTAAAGAAAAATTTGTATTAAAAAAAAATTAACGAATATTTTCTCTAAAAAGAAAAAGTAGTAAAAACTTCATATTAAAAGAAAATTTAATGAATTTTCCTACAAAAAGAAAATTTTCTATATAATAAAAGTTATAGGAATTTTTTATAAAAAGAAAATTGTATAGAAAATTTTTCATAAAAGAAAATTTATCGAAATTATTTTATAAAATAAAAATGTATGCATTTTATTATATAGAATTAAAATTTAATTTATTTTATTTTCATTATTACAAGCATTCAAACAAACTTTTCATCTTTTATAAAACACTTCTTAGCTAATTGGTAAAAAAAATCTCTTACAACATGATGATGATGCAGTAAGTTTCTAATGTTAATAACAAACACAAATAAACATTTGCTACACAGAAAAAAGTAAAAATCGACAATTACGAAATTTGTTATATTAATTAATTAATAATTGATTTTGCTCCAATCATCGAAATGATAATATTAATAACAACCTCAATAATTAATTTTATTTTTTCTGCTTTTTGTTAAATACACAAAAATGGCTAAAATTTATTTTATTTCTATATTTTAATAGATAAATATTTAATTATTCTTTATATTTTTTTTTGAGATATGTCTATTTATTTAATATATAAATTTAAACCAATTAGAAAATTAATTAATAATATACACAGAAAAAAATATATCAATTTTTTTCTTAATTAAATTTTTAACTAAATTTATANNAAAATCAATTAAAAATTAATTAATATTACAAATTTCGTAATTGAAGTCGATATTTACTTTTTTCTGTGTAATTAAATTCCAATACAAATTTAATAAATAATTTTATTAAAAAATGATTTGAAATATTTTTTCTGTGTATGAATTTCAGTGATTTGTCTGGAAGATGAATTGGCTCAAAGGACCACATATGTATTTACCCCACCCCCCAAGAAAACACTTCTTGAAATTTGTTACGCTAAAAGCAATTCTAGCGCCTTTTATATCTTATTTTGTCATTTTTTTTATTTATATAAACAAAACAAATAGAAAAATTACTTTTTTCTTAAAAAAAGAAATAATAAAATTCCAAACAACATTCGTTGGATTCTATTTTTTGATATGTTGTTCTGAGCTCCTCATAATTGTTTTTTTTTTCTACTTTGTTGTAAACAACAACAACATAAATATTTGTATGTTGTAAAAAAAAAAATAAAGATTGAAAATTGGTTTTCATGTAAACCAAAAGATACAAATAGAATATTTTATCTTAAACTCCATATGTTTGTCGTCGATGTTGTCGACGTTATGTAGCAGCAAAATGTTTTATAAAATTTATTTCATGTAGAACGTCATATTACATTTACCACTTGAGGCAGTTTTAATCGAACTGAATGAATGCATTTTTATTTTGTCAAAATGTAGTGACATTTTACTTTTTTTTTATTATTATTTTTTGATAAACTTTTTAGAATGTTAGCAAAGGGAATGTATTGAATGGAATGATAAATAATAAAAAAATATATATATAAATAAAATTGTGGTTTTCTATAAATATTTGTAGCTTATTTTGTAATCTTGGTTATTTTTGGCGCTTAAAATGAGATAAAATTGTTAAATAAAAATACATAAAAAATTAAATATTACCAGCAGAAAATTTTATAATTTAATAAAAAACTAAAGAATTTTTATGACAACAAATTTGTTTGAAATATTTTTTTTTTTCAGTGAATTGGTCTTTCGAACCTTCTTGAAAGGAATGTTTTTAGAAAATGTTTATTTAACTCATAATTTATACCAAACGAAATTTAATTCTTTGAATTTTCTATCAATAAATCAATTTAATTAAAAATTATAAAAACACACATGATCTTAAATGAAATTTATTATATAAAAAAGAAAATAAAACACCCGCATATGTGTGTTTCAGTTAAATTGCCATAGATCAATCTAATACTTTTTTTATCTATTTTCTTTTTCATCTAATAAATACCATTTTCATTATTACATTTGCCGAAAAAAAAAAATATATATTTAACATTGAAAATCAATAAATTAAACAGATGTTGGTTGCTTCGAAGAATCATTGTAATTGTAATTTGTATTTTTTGTCTTATGGTTACAACCATTAAATATTTTTTATTTCCCTTTTTTCATCTAAAGATTGTTTAGACATTTGAGAGTACAAGAGATGATGAAGATACAAGATAGTCTAAGAACAGAGTGAGTGTCTCACAGTGGGAAATAAATTTTCATAAATTTAACTTTATGGTCTTTTAATTACCGAAGATTACATGTTGCAGGAGAAAGAACAAAAAAGTTAGAATTTATTGTTGGTGGATAGATGAAAATGTATGTGTTTTTGTTCAAAATGTTGTGGTTTAAGTGGAATTTAAAAAACAAAATTTGTTAAATTTTGAAAATGTGTAAATTTTTTTTTTTATTGCATATTATTAAATAAAAGAAACCCCACTATGAATATTTTGTGTAAATTGTAAAGCAAAAAGATAATAAAAATGTTTAAATAGTTTTAAGTTTTTGTAGCCGTGTCCGTGGTCCATTTTTCCCAAATTTCTTACAGAAGATTATTTTACCAAAAAATGGTTTATGGCAAATTTTATGGATCATCGACAAGTTCGAAAAATTCGTTCGTTTTATATATCTCTTGAACTTAGGAAATATAAAATTTTAGAGAACCACATGTTAGAGATAACTTGAAATGAAGTTGAAAGTTGTTCTTACTTATTAAGAATTATTTCATACATTTTATTGAACTAAATGCCTAATTTATGAAAAATTCTCATGAGAGTAATAAAAACATTATTATTCATTTTTATATTTAATATTGAATAAATTATAAACATAAAATTTATTAAAATTAGAATTAAAAAAGAATTTATTGTGTTTCGTAAAACCTTAATATATATTTTTTTTATTATATGCGAATTAAATTAATATAATTTAGATTTATTTTGTTCCTTCTAAAATATTCTTATTTTTTGTACTCTTTTTCCCCAAGAAATTAATAAAATATATTTTTTTTTATATATATTACAAACTAAATAATACATATAACTAATTCCTCTTCCTTGTCCCATTCCATTCTAATAATAAAAACAAAAACTATAAAACATCATTAAAAGATATTAAAAGAAAATCACCCGCATTTTATACTTTAATAATAATATTTGTAATATTATACTTATATTTTTCCTTTAAGGAATTCTTAATGATTACTTTTTTACTTAAAATGAAACAAAAATTATATGAAAATAAATGTTCATCGGTTGTTATTTTCCAAGAAATGAAAAATCGATAAAAATCTATCTAAGACTACATTTAGGTATCGCATTACTGTACTCATAACCTATACAAAATTATTAGATATTTATGCCTTTTTTAAGGTTCTGCTCCCTAAATAAGTAGTAGTGAATGAGTGAGTGAGTGAGTAGAAGAAGTTATAAGTATTTTGAAGTAGTAGTTATAGAATAAGAATTGAATTACCATTAGTGTCTGTTTTCAAAATAATAATTACTTTAAGTATCCGGTAACTTAATTTTTATTAAATATAATAAAATAAAACTAAAACTAAATTGGGTGGTCTTAGACAAGAAGAAATCATAAATAAATTGAAAATAAAGAATAAAAAAAAAAATACTCCAATGGTGCTAAATCAAAGTAAATTTTACCGCTTTGAAGTTCGTGTCTTTTTTCTTTTATCAAAAGTAGTAAACTATTGTTTATTTTATGACCTCCTGGGACTGCTGTCAAAATGTTCTTTCTTTCGTTTTTTTATATAAATGACATTTTACTCGTTCTTTATACCCTAAACATATAAAGACTCTCCCTTTCTTTACTTTAGTTCTTAAACAAGAAAAAGAGTTTAGAACTCATGCTGTTTTCTCTAAACTGTGATCTTTTTTGTTTTTCATCTGGTAAATAGTTTCTTTTCACAACCAAAAATGTTTTTCTTAATATAAATTTAAGTTAAATTTTGCTTAAAAGTAACAGAATTTTCTCCAATACCACAATATGTTGATTTATTTTTTTTAACTCTTATTGTAATTTCCTTGAATTTTAACTTCTTAAAGTAAGTACATTTGTACATGAACATTTTCTTGATGGCTTCTGTAGATTGATAAAAATATTATTCATATGTACATGACATTTGTTCTACATTTCCTTGTTCATTATTTAATGTATTAATTTACAACAGAAAGTACTTTTTCAAAACACATGTATTTTTTGTGCTGTTTGGTACTTAAAAATACTTTTCCCCCCATTTTAAATTAAATTGGCTCTTTCTCTATTTCTGTTTTAAATTTTTTTTTTTTTTGCCTGCTTCTCCTCAAATCACAATGGGCTTCATTGAAATTGTATATGAGTCACTTTACAAATTTTTGGAGTGTATTATTGCTGATGTACTTATATACTCTTTTATTATGGATACTAAATGTGCATATTCTTGAACCCAACAAACACTTTCTGTCAATTCGAAGATACATAAATTTAAATATATCTTTGATCTTAATAATATATTGGTGATATTAAAAACTATTTAGAAATTATTATAAAAATTACATACGTTTCCAATGTATCGTTTCAGTAGATTAAAAATGCTTACCTGAAAAGAAAAAGAAATAAAATACAATTAAATAAAATTATATAAATATTTTTAAAACAAAGAAATATAATTACTTAAATTAACTTTAGCTATATTGTTCTTTTTTTTTGTAAATTTTTGTGTACACCCTGTAAATGAAAGTACTAAGAGAAAAATAAATAATGCAGCTGCAAAACTTTTTTAACACAAAATTTTTCATCTCAAAATAAAAAATTAAAAAAAACCCATATTATGCATCCTAAAATTATTCAAAGATACAACACAGTCCATAAAGAGTCTTGGACTCACCTCAGAGGAGGATAAATAAATAAAAAATAATTTGAACCTGAAATCACACTTTTTCACTTTTTTCATAGGTTAAAGTTCAATTAATATAATAATTGAATTAAATCTAGATTTTTATGTGTAAAATTTGATTTGATATTTAAATATATTTATTTGTTAATTTTGGTTTTGTAATTTTAGAACTTTCCAAAAACAAGGGCTATTTTTAAAACACATTTAACACCTTTTTGAAAATAAACCAAATTTAATTCTTTAGTTTCTATTTTATATCAATATAAATTTTTATTGGAAATACTTTTTTAAGATATTTTCCAGAAATTTTAGAGCATAACTAAAAAACTAAAAAGACTAGGCCAAAAATAAGGCTAAAGTTTGCTTCGATTTAAATCTCTTAAATATTTCTATTGTCTCCGCCCCAATCAAATATTTGTTGGGTAATTTTCATATTTCTTCCTATTCGACGCTGAATAATATTCAATATAACTATTAATTTGTATACTTAGTTTACTCAGCAAAAAGTTTTTTATTTACTCTTTCCTTTTTTATTTGTTCAAACATTTGCGTTTTATTTGTAATTTAATTGAATTGAAATTTTCACGTTCATTGACATTCGAATAGTAAACAAGTAGTTGCTGTGTCATAAACAACGTTAATACCTCTCTTGAATTGTACTGGTGATGATGATGATGTTTTTTGAATAACTATTATTTTAAGTATTCAATGGTTTATAAGTTGTTTTTTTTACTATTTTGCATGTTTGCATTTTGTCTGCTGTTGTGAAAAAAAGGCAAGAGTTGAAAATTTTTCACATCTAAGGGAATTGGCGGAATGGCTGGCTGGTTGGTTGTTATATAGCCAGATTCTATTTAATATTGATTAATTGAAATGGCTACCTACATTTATCCATTTATTTATTCAACAATTTTATATATTTCACTGCTATAGCAGTAGCATTTCATATTGTGTAATCACGTATTGTTGACAAATACATTTTGTAATTCATTTCCTAAATACTTCCTTTGTCGCGTGTTGAATTTTAGGTTTTGTTCTTTGTGTCCTTTGTAATGGAATTGAGATAACTTTAGCTATTGGGTCAATAAAAAAGTGGTGGAAGTATGGCTATTTAGATATGATATTGGTAAGTATATAATTAGAATTTATATTAAGAATTATAGTACTAGATAATCTACACACAGAAAAAAATATTGCTTGGAAAAGGGTTACTATTATAAAAAATTCAGATATCGAAATAGAAAATGTGTTACAAATATAAAAATATTATTAATTCAATATATTTTTATTCATAATAGAAGAGAAATCATTAATATAATTGCATTATAGTTATTTTAATAATATAATTAGTTGGATAATTTGTATTTTTAAAAATTGATTTAATTTAATTGATCAAAATAACAGAATTAATTTCATACTTCCAAACGAAATATAAATTTCATCACTTTTAAAGATGCCTAAGGGAACTTTTTTGTCCGATCAAGAAAAG